>APFE031271085.1:0-13380 GCA_000404065.3 Pinus taeda | reverse complement strand
AAAACTTTATATTATATTATATTAACTTTATATACAAAGTTAAGGTTCATGAATAAATGGAAGCTATATTAAAGTACTATCAGAAACATTCGGGTAACCCTTTTTAAAAAAGATCTTTCAACCATAACTGAACCCTCTGCGCAGTCGACAGCCGCCTCTGATCGATAAATATCTGCGGAAATGCATGTGGGAGGTGTCGAGTGTTGGACCAGCGGTGGGGGAAGGCTGGGAGGCGGTCACCAAACCCCTGGGTATAAAACCACTGAGAGGGCCAAGGAGAAGGGGAAGGAGAAAACGGAGAGGACAGAGGGAGACCGAAATAGGAACGGAAGCAGCTGAAATTGACCTGAGGTTCTGGGCACGGGGGCAGTAAGTAAAGATTACTGAATTGGCTGGGAGGAATTGGTTTCCCAGTAATCGATTCAACTTCAGAGAACGAGAGCAGACAACAATTTACCAGTCAGCAGTTCAGGTAAGTTTTCGTTGTTTTAAGATTTTGCATTTTCAGTTTTCGAATCATGAAATTTCGGTTTACAGTCTTTACAGCAAATGCCATGGGTTCAAGGATGGTAATGATGATTATTTGGGTGTATAGTTGTAGGAGGGAGAAATTGTTGATACATGAGTTAACTCGTACTTTGATTTACAACCCTTCTTTACTATCTTTTTTCCTTTTCTTGACTTTTCTTTGTATTTCTGGTCTGGGCTCCAGGAAATGAGAGCATGTTGTGTATGATATAAGTAGTTATCAACCGCTTAAGGTAGGGCAGTTCATCGCCCACCAGGGGTTGGGACGTGCATGGGTTTTTCAATGATTTGGGGGCACTCATAGGGCCCTAGGAACTAGGGTAATGGCCATAATAAGGGGTAGAGCTCATGCTTGACTTTTTCCCATGTGCTATGTTAAATGTCCAAACCATCTTTTCCATTTCATAATATTATTTTTCTTTTGTTTCTTGCTTGTGGCCAGGACATGCTTTTAACATTCTTTCAGCTGCATCAACCTCCTGGGAAACATTTCCAAGCGCAACCTAGACATGTGGACAAGGGGAGTGGGTGTGCGAGTGCCATGTGGACCCAAAGAAGGAATATGATGAAATAGGGGTTGTAATCTGCGGAGGGGAGGGAAAAATGTGGATGGGGAAAACGCGACTGTGCTACCAAAATCAAGGTTTCCCAAACAATGCCCTTCCTAAAGCCATAGGCCAATAAAGGAGATCCCACAGGACTAGGATTGAGGATTAACTTGCCCCATTTGAGGTGAGGGAACAAAACTATGGTCAAAGCCCTTCCTTTTTTCCAAGTCACTCAATAATCCATTCCTAGGATGCCCAAGGAAAAACAAGCATAAGCACCTAATTGCACAATGAAGAACATAACTTTTGGGTTGGATATCCCACCTTCAAACATATGTTCTCTAAAGATGGGTGAGGGGACATATGACTGATGCAGGGAGCGAAGATCAAATGGCACAATGTATCAGCTACACTGGTGTTTGTTAGGGGCTATTGGCTATTTTCCCAAGATAGATCTAGGAGAATTTTTTCTCCTATGGGGTCACCCACTTTTGGTGGGTAACATGCATTTTTGGCATTGAGATTACCACACTCGCATATTTTTCGTATCTAAACAAGCTCCTACATCATCAACTACCATCTATTACAAGTATGGATATTCTAATTCTTCTCGCTTTCTGTTCTATTTTCATTTACATTTTTGATATTTCACATTTTAGTTATGAATTTGTATGGCAATGCCTTATATATACATGTGAGACCCTAGGGCTAATGGAAGGTACAAGATAGACCTTAGGGATAATGGAAGAGTGTGTAATATCTCGTTTCAGAGATATTTCCCCAAACCCTAGTAAACTCCAACCAAATACATACAAACGATATAATAATCGGGAGGCTCAAAATGATGGAAATAACAATGGTGCCACATCTAATAATATAAACATGAAATATAAGCAGATACTCAAGAAATGCAGAGAGAAATGCTAAGCTATTTTATTATACTGAGTAATAGAATGAGTACATGAGGTGATCAGAAAGATGGCACCTCGAATTGCACAAGGAAAGTGAAGAAATACACTCAGAATAACAAAGGAATGGCCTCTCTCTGAACTGCGTTCAAGCTGCTGGAAAATTGCAGTGCTGCTACTGCTGGAAATCAAATGAGGATTTGGGCCTGTGCCCCTCCTCAGAAAATGCGGAAACTTTGGAATCAAACTCTACTCAAGAAACCCAAAAAAACCCAGAAAGATTTTATGAAATAGCTGACCCCCGAAAATCGCCCCCTTGAGGACCCACACAGTCCCTCAAGGCTCTGCGCTGCCACTGAAAAAACCCCTAGATAACTCTGCCTGAAACTCAGCCAAAATCCTCCAAAATGCAAGGGCTGATCCCCTGGTCAATCTCCCAGCACAAATCCCCCTGCAAAACCTCAACCCAGAACTCCTGCCAGAAAGAACTGCGTCATCCCTCTCAAGGCTGCGCAGTCATCCAAGATGCTCAATCCTCCTGCCAAATGCTGATGAAACTACTGCAAAAATACCGATGGAAATACCTTGCCCGAACAGGCACTCGAAGTCCCCCGGGGGCTAAGGGTGAGATCTCCGAACAGAGACACTCAATGCAGTAAATAGTGCTGCAGACTAGCTAAACAGCCAGCGTGCTAGAAGTTGAAGTGACTAGCTCAAATGCACATAATCAAATGACAAAATGAGGGGGCTCTTCTCTCCTTTATAGCATTGGCCTCTCCCGATCCCAAGGCTCACCTCCTCCAACGTAATCTCCTCTTGCCACGTGTTTCTTTTCCATTTGCGCAGTCCCTCCAAGTGTTTGTGTGGGCCCCATCTCTGCATGGTCCTTTGGCCCCCTTGGCTCCCCTTTAAGTCACAACGTTGTGCTCCTAGGAAGTGACTTTTATTCTAAAGTGAGTTATGTCCCCTTTTCCTCACCTTTTTATTTACAAATAACTATAGAAGGCAAAATTGAGCAAAATCGAATATTCTAATTAGCCATGGCTAATTAGGAATATTACAGAGTGATACCTGGTGTAACCTTAGTATCTTCTTCACACATTGTAGGTCAATTGTTCTCTGACATAGGGGGAAATACATAAAAGAAACTAAGTCTAATGAATGATAATAATTTCAAAGTGTTGTAGACTTATGATTAATATGATTTGTGATATTTCATGTTCTATATTGTAAATTTATGCAAATAGAAAATAAAAGGATGGGATTTTTTTGTTTTTGAGAGTGGTTGAAAGGAAACAATAATGTTTAATCTAGAATTATGACTATGGGCTCTAAAATCCAGATTTGGAGGGTTTCTTGTTTAAGAATGATTGGGACCAACAAAATTGCAAATTGCGTATTGTCTCCAACCCTTTCCCGTTATCAATTGATGCAGAAATTTTGTTTGAAAGGGCTTGTTACTACAAAATTTTGTAGGCCTAGTGCAAATCCTCACTAGGAAGATTCAAACCTCGTGGCAACAGGAGAATGGCCACCACTGTCACCTCAACAACCTTTCCCCAACTATATAGTGGTATATTGCACCACATGAAGGAATTCTCTGTATGTGGATCACCTAGAGTATATTCAACACGGAAGGTTTCAATGATGTGGCATGTTTTCATAGAAATGAGTCTAGAATCAAAATGTAATCAGTCAAATCTTATATAAACATAAAAGTGAAGAAATTCACTAGTTTACTTTTTATTTTTATGGTTACATTTTTCTATATAATATTTTATGTACGTATTTTTCTATTCTAAGGGCTTTTTGGATAATAAAAATTAAGGACAATTGCAGAATTTTATAAAACGAGATGGTTGTTTGGTGGAATAAGGAGTGTGCCTTATTTCCACAATCGCTGTGGGGTCAAATCGATGCCCGTGTTGAGTTGGTTGATCAATGCTTGTGGATTCTGGCTGGAGGTGGAATCCCAAAAGTTAAATGAGCTCATGCTTAATCAAGAACAAGTTTTGGAACCAAGCCCTACTAGAAACGATTATACTTGGGGAAAATCCTTCAACAAATAGCTCTATTATGATGCAAAATAAACTGAAGCCCTTGGTGAGGAGCAATCTAGTGCATGGCCCAACAAGAAGAAATGAACTCTACCTTACAGCAATAAGAGAGATGTGCGATTAAAACCCTAGACATCCCTAAGGAAGTGATAAAGATTCCTTTCTAATGGATTGATCTAGTTAGTTTTTATAGTATCCTTTAGTTATCCACAAATCGCCTTAAGAAATATATGAAATCAACCAAGAAAGATAATTCATGATGAACACCAAAGGTTTCATGAAAATATTTCATATTATGGAAAAACGATCTCAACAATTCACAATGATCAACAAAAGAGGGAGATTTCTCTTTGTTTAGATTAGGATCTCAACATCTTTCCTCCCTTTTCTTGAAAAAAAAGCAAGTTTTCATCCACAACGTGCTTCACGATTAAGTCAAACTACAAGTTATTTCATTACATTACTTAAATCTTAAAACAGGTGAGACATCACACCAATTAGAGGTTTGATTTGACAAAAGGAGGTCCTAACTAGTCTAAGGGTACAACGTTCCATCAAGAAATAACATGACATTCCTTGAAAAATGACCCTAAGTGCTTAGGAAGTCAAAAATTCCATTTTGTTTGCACAATGTTGCTTGAATGAAGATGTTGGCCTTTCCAACAGCTAGTTTAATGTGGAAGACGTCACTTTCCTTGGTGCAAAGATGATTCAAACCATGCTTTTAGGCTCCTTGTTTGTTTTTGACTTGAAATGTACCTTGCATTGCTTGGAGACCTATATGGCCTTATGTTTTTCCTCAGCATTCCTCCAAATTGACCTTTACATGATCCAATGGGTAGAAAGGGTGGACGACACTCCTTGTCTAGGTCCATTTGCCCTCTTTTTGTGTGGGTTAAGGCTTGAACTTTCTTGAACATGAGTTGTCCTTGGTCCATGATGTGTCCTTGACTTGCTTTGACATATTGTGTCTCAACACATTTTCCATGATACCTCTTTTAACCTCGTGGTTTCACTAAAAGTAGAAGTTGACTCGTTTTGAAGATACCTCGTCGATGCAAATGGGACATTAAAGGGGGCGTTAGTAGTGCTTTGACTTGGAGTTGATTACGCTTGACTTGGAGGTCACAAGAGATCTTTTCATTGCCTTGGAGGATGTGGGTCATTGCACTAGGGAGCATTAATGTATCACAAACTGTGAGATTTCAATGAAGAATGATGGTCATGGCCAAATAGGTATGCATACATATGGATATGGTTGATTTGGGGAACAAAGAGTGCATTAAGGTAATGGGAAACTCAGGGGAAAAGTACAATAAGCGATCACCTTTATAGGGCTACTCAAGAAGTGCACCAATAAATCATCATTCATAGTAGATTCAGCTCCTGAAGCTCACATATCATCGTAGGAGATAAGAATGTTGCGTGATGCTTTCTTTCCCATAGTATTTTTCTCTTTTCCTTACCCATCGAATGTTGAATGAAATCCTTTCCTTCTAGTACTAACCTTTCTCTAGTGGCTTGTGGATTATGCTAGCCTGATAAGGTGTCGATAATTAATATTCTCTACCAAGTTGAGTGATGCTTTGTTTTTGGGAGGGTCAATTGTGAGAGAAGCCTAGGCCTTATATGTTGAGGGTTTCTAAAAAATATAATAGCACCCCCATTCATACTTTTGCTAATGAACCCTTTCTCTTATATACTCTCTCTCTCTCTATTTGTTTTGCTTGCCCCTTTCCTAGGATACATCACCACTAACGGGTCTCTCTAGGTCGTCTTCTCAGGTAGGGCCCGACCTGAGATGGCTTTTCCTTAGATGGGACCAATCGCCATTCCTCTCATTTGCCTATTAGGGACTTTGGTCTTGGTTGTCGTATCCTATAGACTGCAGCTATGGTATCACATCTCCAACCATTGCTCCAATTCTTGCTTCCACTCATCTGTTGCATTCCCCAGTTCAAAACTAGGATTGTCAACTTTTTCTTCTTTCCTTCACTATTTGTGCTATAGAGTTGTAATTCTCACCTCTTTCATTTGCTATCTCAACTAGTGTTTCCATCTCTTACTTCTTGGCTTTAGTAGTTCATCTTTGTTTTTGTCGCCTTTTGCTTATTTGGTTTAGTTTTTTGATCTTGGATTTAGTAACTTTGATCTCTCTTTCCTCCACTAGTTCATCCCTATATTTTCCACCTCTCCTTCCTTCTCCTTTTCTCACCTTCACTCGCTTCTCACCCTCATTGAGATTTGCTATTGTTATCGCCTCCTTGTTTGTGGAAAGACATTTACTTTTATGTTATAGGGTGTGTTACGACGATCTAGCAGGCCTTAAGGAGGGAAAGCGTACCGGCCAAAGAGCTAAACTAAGTGATAACAATGTGATAATGTCCCATTGTCAACACAACCAGTGTCCTGTGCTCTTTGTGGAATTTCGCTAATGGGAAGAGTCCTAGTAGATAAGTAATAATCTTTTATTGATGTTCTAGGGTTTTAGGTACTAGGTGATGAGGTAGGACTTCTTAAGGGAAGCTCTATGTGATAATATGGAACGTCAAAAGGGTTTTCGCTCCCTATTAGAGACTTAGAAGAAAGTTGTACGCGATCTATGGTTTTGTGAATTATTGTGGTAAAAGGTATTCCTGAGATCAAGGCAAGGAGAAGGAAGGGCTTCTTATGATTTATTCTAATTAATACTAAGCTCATACAACCGTCGAAGAAGTCCCTGAGTCAGGGAAATTCAAACTAGGTTTTCCATTCTAGGGCACACCTTTAGTGTGCTTTTTACTTTTTCATCATAATGATTTTTATTCTGTGTGCATAACTTAAGGGTTAGAGCTTGCTCTTATGATTTAGTATTTGAGATAATTTATTGCTCATTAGGGTTGGGACATAGAAGGTTTCCTTTTAATGAAATGGAGAATCAAGTGCTCAGGAACCGGGTGATGAGCAATGAGGAGGGTAGAGCTCATGTTAAGATTTTTGCCATGCGCTAACTTCTATCCTAACCTTCTTTTACATTTTGATGTTCTTCTTTTTCTTTCATTGTGACCATAATATGCTTTCCTTTTTTTTAGTTGCATTAACCTGGAGGACAACGTTTCTCCTACTCAAGGAGTGTGGACAAAAAAGTGCCAAAACCCAATGAACCAATGACAAGTTAGACCCGAAGAATGGCGGTGGTATAAGGGGCTTGTAATGTGGTATGGCAAGTGGGAAGTATGATGTAGGGAAAGATGAACATGCTATTTCAATCCGTATTTCCCAAGTGCCCCTCCTACAACCCTAAGGCCTTAAGGGAGGTCCCACTAGATTAGGGCTAAAGATTAACTCCCCTAGTAAGGTGAGAGAACAAATTTACAGTCAAGATCAATCAATCTTCTAAATCACCCCTTTATTGATACTAAATGCGCAAAATATACAATTATAATCACTCGATTGCAAAATGGTCAAAGTACATTTTGAATAGAAGCTCACTTTCATCCAAGAGGAAATGTTGGATGGGGAGAGGTATGTGGTTGATGCAGATGGTGAAGGCATATAATCATCAAGAAATGGATATAAAAGGTTGATGGCTAGCTGGTTGTCCGAGTGGCTATCAAATGCAGGAGAAAAGGTTTCGCTTATGGGGTTACGCATTTTGGTGGGTAGCAGGCACATCATAAAAAATTTAAACGCCCAACATTTGAAGCTCAACATTTCAGCATATGGAGGATCATCAATAGGTGCAATATCACGTGGAAGTTGCTGAAGGCCCAACGATCAACTCTTTTGGGGCAACAAGGTTAGATTGTTTTGGTTTTCCTCTCTTTCATATCTAGCACTTAGGAGTTATCTCATCTAAGGAGATTTATGAGATAACCCCATGTTAGTTTGGTTTTGTTTTTTAATTGGTTGTTATCTACATGTTGTGAATTGTAATTAATCTATGTCAGTAGGCATTTAATGAAGGGTAAAATCGTAGTGGACCTATTAGCATTCCCCTTTCTCATTCGATTCCTCTTAGTTTTTCTTAATTTTCTTAATTGGGTTGTAACAACTCTCTCCTTCCTTGTGGTAGCATATTTCCTCACTTTAACAATCATGCCACATTTTGCCAATTTTACTAATGAGTTGTCATTAACTCTTCTATATCTCAGGGGAAGTCTCTCTAATTCTTTTTGGTGGCAGGGGATTTTAAATTTA
Source organism: Pinus taeda (assembly GCA_000404065.3). Taxonomy (NCBI): domain Eukaryota; kingdom Viridiplantae; phylum Streptophyta; class Pinopsida; order Pinales; family Pinaceae; genus Pinus; species Pinus taeda. The sequence continues at coordinate 5,160 of APFE031271085.1, read as the reverse complement.
CTAAACCCCTACCCTAGAGACCTATTACCACTCATATTAGCAGGCTTATAAAGGCTTGGCCAAGATTCCAAATGGTAAGAACACATCAGATGCCCCTAATGTCACCCAAGCACACTCTCCTCTCACTTTTGGCAAACTCCCAAAATTCCATAGGGGGTATTCCAAACTACACAAGCATCACCAAATGTATTAGGATGACCAGAGCCTACAAACTATGAAATGATGAAGGGTAGGATTTAAAGAGAAAAAATAGATTTGATCCGATGTATGATATATTACTGTAGAAAACACAAACCAATGAAGAAAATACTAAATTTATGAATGAAGTAACCTTGACAAAAGAGCCACGATTGATTATGAAGGCCCTCAACAATGTTGGTATTTAAACCATGAAATGATCATTTACCTTGCATTTACAGACCTGCAAACATGAAGTTTTGCAGAAACCAACAAAGAAAAGCTGACTCTAGGGCCTCTCATAAGCCCAAAATGCTATAGAAACTTATGAATATGAATTTGAGATGATATTATAATGAAAAAAACATACTAGCACTTCAAAGTATTGATTATTCAAAAAGTTATTAAAATGTGGAAATTGTTACTCAATTTTGGGGCACCAACTCCTCGGGTTTGAAAAATGAAAGTGTCCCAATTAGCATGAAACATGTTGCAATTGTTAGGACAATTGAAATCACTTCCAAAGGTGATTGATATTTGATTAGAAAACTTTAGAAATGTTCCTGGGGATTAGAAGGGTTAGAATCAACTTTTCGTGTATCACAAGGCAAGGGATTTTACCAATACTTGAGGTATAATTACTGAAGATAAAATCAGATTTCTAAAATCTCCTTCAAAACCCTTCCACATTTTTAGATCAAAATTAAATGCAAGAAAGGAGAGGGGGCACTATCTTTCTTAGATATTCAATGTGGCACACCATTCTAAAAAGTGAGCCTAGAATCAAAATGTAATCAGTGAAAACTTATTTAGACATAGAAGTAAAAAAATTTCTCTTGATCAATTCTATAATTTATTTTTTATGTATTTTTTTCTATTCTCAAGGCTTTTTATATAATAAAAATTAAGGGCAATCACAAATTTTAGTAAAAAGAGATGAGTGTGGCTTATTTCCACTAGGGTTATGGGGTCAAATTGGTGCTTGTCTTAAGTTGGTTATTCCATGCTTGTCATTTATGGCTAGAGGAGGAACACTAGAAGTTAAAAATCACCTCAAGGCTAATCAAGAAAAAGTTTTGAAGTCAATCCCTACTAGAAAGGATCCTACTTAGGGGAAAGTCGTCAATCATTAGCTCAACTATGATGCAAAATAAATTGAAACCCTTGGTGGGTAGCACTAGGGAATGGCCCAACAAAGAGAAGAGACAAACTCTACCTTACACCAACAAGAGAGATGTGCGAACAAAACCCTAGACATCCCTTTACAAGTGACAAAGTTGCTTTTCAAATTGATCAATCTAGTTAGTCTATGTAGTATTATTTAGTTATTTGAAAATTTCCTTAGGAATATTTGAAATCAACCAAGAAATATAAACTTCAAGATGAACACCAAAGATTTCATGAAAATATTTCACATTATGGAAACATGATCTCAACAATTCACAATGATTTGAAAAGGAGAGAGAGCTCTCTATTTATGGATGAGGCTCTCAACACATTTCGTCCTTTTGCTTCAAAAGATAAGTGACTTTTCATACACAATATGGTTGGAGACTAAGTAAAATTACATTTTTTGTCACCGCATTACATAAATCCTTCAAATGAGGTGAGATGTCCCACCAATTAGAGGATCAATTTGACAAAAGGAGGCCCAAATTGACCTAAGCATACATTTTTCCATCAAAGAATGGCTTGAATTGTTTGAAAAAGTATCTTGAGTGTTTAGGAATTCAAACTTTCCACTTTTCTTGCACAACATTACTTGAACGAGGGCTTGGACATTTCCAACGACTAGTATAATGTGGACAACCTGTTGAATTTTCTACGACACTTAAGAATCAGGTTTGAGTCTAATATCACACTCACAAAAAAACTCAAATGCCACAGCAAAATCACATTGCACAATGGAATAAAAAATAACAATGAATCAAGTTGTACACAAGACAATTTTTTAGACCACAACTTGTTATATACAAACTTTAATACAACAATCTTAGGGCTCCCATACGATGGATCATGGCCCTTACATAGAACCATAGAACCCTGTACAAGACACAACTAGGGCTTGGTGTCAACAACTATGACCACCAATCTTTCCCTGAACAAAGTACAATTGGTTGATCATAACAGTCCTTTCAATCCACTTACCTTGAACACATCTAGCAGGTACTTTGCCTCCTCTTTTGCTGATCACTACAACTTCTGCAACATCAATATGGTTGCATTTCCAGCTGTCAATCTGCTACTATCAACTGCTCTTGGCTTCTCCAAGATACTGAACATTGGCTCTGTGATCTTCCGACTAACAATGTCCTCTACCGCTCGAAAGGATCAAGTTCTTAGGGTCTTTACAATATGCCCTATTATGAATGAGTTTTCCCTTCTGCAACCCACTGAACTAGGGCACACAAATCTTCCTCCTAACATTTCATTAGATCCTCCAATGAACATTGTACATGAGGTCTTCTAGGGCTCCATTAAGCTGCTCTCTTAATAGTACCAAGCTTGCAGCTTTATCACTGTACTAGGGCTCCACAAAACAACCCTCTTAACTGTCACATTTTTGCTTCTTGGTGATAGCTCTAGGCCATCTCAAATTTGTGTTCCTAAGGCCTTTAGGACAATCTTATCTAACCACTCCAGAGCAACTCTCCCTTCCAATGAATCTGCTCCACATTAATGCTATTTTCCTTCATTGTATTAGCCCTATACTATGCGCATAAACTTGCACTTTTGTACAACTACCTTAGGTTGGATGTGGTCCACTCCAGGAGAGACATATGCATAGTATCTTTATGCAATACACCCAAAATTTGCTGCCCAAATCACAGTCCATATGTCTCCTTCTTAGGGTCTCTTTCCTCTCTCCTATGGACAAAAAAATCAGAGTGAAACTTATCATACTTCTGAGCAGACTCTTAAGGGAAGCGTACCATAGAGAGAAGACTAACTAGGGCACGGAGACTGTTCTTGAAAGCCTTGAACAACCCTTCCTTCACCTAACAACAACTTATCTCCACACACATCAACCTCTTTTAAACTCTACCACAGATGTAAATATCTCGGCCTCTCTGTATCACTTTAGTTACTTCATACAGACCTGTGGCGTCCCTGAAAACGACCAAGCATACCTCTATTCTCCTACACTGGTACCTGGGATAGGTCGACTCTTTCATGCAATAACACCCCCATTCATACTTGTACTCATGAATGCTTTCTCTTTTATACTTCTTTACTTCTTAATCAACTTGGGGAAGTCCTCCTATATCCTCTCTTTTTGTTTCATTTATTTCCCCTTTCCTAGGTTACATCACCTCTAATGGGTCTCTCTAGGTCGTCTTCTCAGGTAGGGCCCGACCTGAGATGGCTTCTCCTTAGATGGGACCAATCACCATGCCTCTCCTTTTCCTATTAGGGACTTTGGTCTTGGTGGTCGCATCCTGTAGACTGCAGCTATGGGATCGCATCTCTAACCATTGCTCCAATGGTTTCTTCCACTTGTTTATTGCTTTCCCAGTTCAACACTAGCATTTCCAAATTTTTCTTCTTTCCTTAACTATTTGTGGTCCAGAGTTGTCAATTCTCACCTCTTTGATTTGTTATCTCAACTAGTGTTGCAACCTTTTACTTCTTGGTTCAGTTGTTCATCTTTATTGTCTTCCCCTCGTGTATTTGGTTCAATTTTTTGGTCTTGGCTTTAGTAACTTTGATCTATCTTTCCTCCACTCATTCATCCCTACTTTTTCCGCCTCTCCTTCCTTCTCCTCTTCTCACCTTCACTCGCTTCTTAGCCTTCATTAATATTTTTTGTTGTTATCGCCTCCTTTTATGTGGCAAGCCATTTACTTTAATGTTGTAGGTTGTGTTACCGCACAATCTATCAGGCCCTAAGCACGGAAAGCCTAAGGGTCAAAGAGCTAGACTAAGAGATAACAATAGGACAATGTCCCACTGTCACCACAACAAGTATCCCCTTCTGTTTACGGACCTTCACCGATGGGAGGATTCCTGGTAGATAAACAATCACCTTTAATTTATGTTCTAGTGTTTGAGGTACTATGTGATGAGGTAGGACTTCTTAAGGGAAGCTTTATGTGATGGTATGGCACTTTAAAAGGGTTTTCGTTCGCTGTTAGAGACCTAAAAGAAACTTGCACGAGACCTAAAAGAAACTTGCACGAGATCTACAGTTTTGTGAATTATCGTGGTTAAAGGTACTCCCAAGGTCAAGGCAAGGAGAAGAAAGGGCTTCTTATGATTTGTTCCAATGAACACAAAGCTCATACAACCCTCGAAGAAGTCCCCAAGTCAAGGAAATTCAAACTAGGGTTTCCCTTTTAGGGCACACCCAAAGCAAGCGTTTTTATGGATGAAAACACAAGGGATGCTTTTCAAACATTGAGGACTTGCGCTAAGGCCCTAAGCTTAAAGTATATGATCCCAGAATCCACCCTTCCACTCTAGGGAATTTCGCTCGATGCCCTAAGCTAGCCGTCCAAGAAGAGGGAACCAAAACTTTGGGAGAAGAAAATATGGAGAAAGAAGGATTTTATCACGAAATGGTTTGGACTAGTTCCTTCTGCTTTGGGCTTATGGAGTCCTAGATGCTTCATATTTTCCATAATTGTCTTTAAGGATGTAAAGAATTGATGCCCTAGATACCAAACCTCAACAATTACCCACTCCAAATTTATGGAGTTTTATGGAGGAAAAACAAAATTTCATCCACTAGGAACATTCATCACATGCCATGCTATGAGTAACATGTGCAATTTCCAACCAAATGGCTTTCAAAATAAATCTTCAATAATTCGAGCACAATATAACACTAATCTAGTTGCAACAATTCCATACATTAGACATTTTTCAAGATTGAAACTTCAACAAGAGGCACTTACAAGATGACAATATGATATATCCATCCACAATTCAAGAGATAGCTCCAAAAAAAATCGAATTTCATCTCCAAATATCAAAATGCAT
>APFE031271071.1:0-12624 GCA_000404065.3 Pinus taeda | reverse complement strand
TTTTCACTTCATTAACACATGCTTGAGATCTCCTTACAGGGAATCTAGCTTCTCTGGATCTAATTTTACTTCAGCTACACCTGTCTATATCTTACCGACAACAATATTAAATGTATTGTTACGTGCATAATGCTTCAACGTTTCTGAACTGTTTTTTAAACATTAAATGATAGTGTGAATCATTAAAATATGGTTTTCATTTCATACAAAACACTGGACTATCTCTCTACCAGACCTGGAATTTCAAGTATATCTTGTTATCTCCCTACCACACCTGGAATGCCAAATATATCTTGTTATCTATCTCCCTAGCAGACCTGGAATTTCAAAAATATCTTGATCGGAGATTTGATTAAGGGGATTTTTTTAGGCAGGTCATTTCAGGTATTTTAAGTGTCATATATTTTTGGTATTTTAAGAGTGATACTTATTAAAATTGTTATATGTAATTTTTTATAACAATTAGGAAGAAGGTTTGAATATAATTTTTTAGAAGAAAGCACATCAGCTTATTAATCTTATTCTACAGCATCAAAAAATTTCTTTATGGTTATATGTAATTTCTTTATAACCATAAGAAGGGAGGTTTCAATGTGTTTACTTTTAAAAGAAAAAAAAGTATAATAGCTTATTAATTTAGCTCTATAACAGCGAAAGAATTATTTAATTATTTATAAAATGTATGTAACCATGATTCGTTACTAAAATATTTCTCAGCATTTATTTAGCTCTATAACAGCGAAAGAATTATTTAATTATTTATAAAATGTATGTAACCATGATTCGTTACTAAAATATTTCTCAGCATTTACTTTTATCTATAAGACCGTCATTTCCAACCAATTTACTAAAAAAATCTTGACAAGCAATAGATATCACAACAGTGTCTAACTTGGTTTCTGTTTAAAACCACCCATTAAACTTTACCACTGTTTGGTCAACAAATATATTGTTTCACATTTTTTTTATCCGTCACCTTTTGATGTTTCAAAATTTTCCTTACCGTCAAAGACTCTTATAAAGGCAAAATTCCAGGCCTGCTCCCTCACAAGGTACCTAGCTTCTCTGAATCTGAATCTGAAGCTACTGACGTAGGTCCATATTACCGGCCAACAATAATAAATGCACTGCTAAGGCACTACTGCTGCGTGAATAATGCTTCAGCTTCTATAGGTGCAATGAATTTTTTGGTTGTTGTAGAGTAAATCAAAACGTCATACATACTCACCCCAGATACTGTTGAAGTTCCGACTTCAGCAGGCTCCACAAACATCTGTTTCATCAAACAGAGATAAGCTATATAGTACTTTCACAGATTAGAAAAACAAGAAGAACATAATTCATGAAGCATAGAAGACATATCAATAAAAATTGCATTTGTTACTTGAAGAACAAATACAATGATCGCAAAATATAGGACAAACCACCTATTTGCAGAAGCCATGGAAGCTGCTAATACTCAAATGGGGTATATACACAAGTGAAGAACTCAGATGTCCTAATTCAGCAGTGAAGATGGAGGCAGGTTGAGTCACCCATCAAGTTTCATTTCTGTGAGAGACAGAGATTTTAAAAAGACACCTGTAACACATGCAAAAAAAATGTATAATACAAAAATATATTTCAAACATGCAAAATCCTGTGGGCCCACAATTTTACCACCTGCCTGCCTCTCATCCTTCTTGCATGCCCAACGTCTTTACCTCTGTCTCTTTTGCATGTCCAACATGTCACACGGCCATAATAGGTGGGCGTTTGACAAAGCTCTGCAAGGATCTGCCTCTCGTGTTGCCGTGGGGCGTGTCCATCTCGGAGGCTAAGCAGTTGGGATCATTCCGTCTGCTCCAGCAATATCGCTTGGAGAAAGGGGGGGGCAACTCATTAACCAAAACCTCAGATGCAGCTAACTCCCTCTTTCCGTCTTCCAATTCCTCTTTGAAAAATCTGAGCCACCCAACTGAGAAAATCCTGGTTTTAGTGGTTGTGCTGAGATCTTTGGGACTTTGGGTCTATGGGACTCTGTTCGACCATGTCGATGTATGGGCGAGATCTGTGGGGAGGAGCCCTAGAGATCAATGCCGATTCAGCCACGGATGATGACAGGAGCAGGAATTTGCAGGACTTTGACAAATCTGCTCTTTCCAGGCAGCTAGATGAGACTCAACAGAGCTGGCTGTTTGGACCTGGAAAGCATAAGAAGAAGAGGTATGTGGATCTAGGATGCATTGTCTGCAGCAAGACTGTTTTCAAGTGGATTGTTATATCAATTTTATTGTCAGGTTCAATAGCTAAACTGGTGACTCTTATTGTCAAATTAGTGCCCAGACATAAACATTCTACTCTGCCTCCTGATAGTTATACCAAGGCACCTCACAAGGCCCTGATGTTTTTCAATGCACAGAGATGTAAGTTGGGAGACCCACTCTTTTACATCTGGCTTTAAATTTTATTTTTTTCCAATGCAAGTCAATTGTTGTGTTACAGATTGTCCTAAAAGTCCAAATTTTGCAGTTTTTGCATGGTTAGGTAACCTGGTTCTCTTTTCCTATATTGATCTTTGATTCTCCTCGTGAAATGGTTGTAGCGATGTGGCTACAGTATAGAATTCATTTGGCTATAGTATAGGACCGATTTGTGTCAAATTGTGGCCTGTGTGGTTGGTGAAAAGTCATAGTCAATATAGTTCCTTGAAAGCTGGTAGCTAATGTAGTCTTATCAGGGTTCAAGGTTTCGTTAAAATAAAACTTTCATGTAGTATAGAAGAAAGAGAAATTTCCTGAAAAGGTGGAGAATGCAAACCTAGGCCTAGAATCTCCAAACTGTAGTATATGCAACAACGGATTAAAAGGGTTTTAGATGCATCATGCTCATAATACAGGGCCATGCAATGATATGCAATTCAAGCAATTGATTAGTATTATTTGAATTCCTATATCTAAATAGAACCATGAAGACATTTGTAACTATGCATGAACATGGTAACCACCTAGAGAATGAAAAATCCTGCCCAAGCAAGGCATGAGGCAATTATCAAGAGAGAGCCCTTAGTTCAGTCTTTGCTAGGGATAGTTGAGGCAGACTTTACATATTTGGTATTCCGTTTCGAGTAACAGGTTTCCATAAGTCTCTGAAGACTTACTCCTCTTGCCATACTTCATTTTGGTAAGTCCATTTGAATTAAGAAATTACAGTTTAACTGTATTTGGAAATTTAAAATTGTTTTTTGAAGAAGCATAACAAAAACAAGCTATTGTAATAATTTTTATAACTTTTATAACGGAATTTCGAAATTCAAAATTGTTTTTTGAAGAAGCATAACAAAAACAAGCTATTGTAATCATTTTTATAATTAAAAGTTATGGTTTTTTTAGGTTGACAAAAAAAATAATTGAATTTTGAAAGTGTACCTCCAGGCACAAATTAACCGGATAAGATAGGCGTTGGGTGAAGCTGTGGATTGATGAAAAAGTGAAAATTAGCTAAAGAAGTGTTCGGTGAAACAGTGGATCAATGAAGAAGTGCAATTAGGCTCTTGTCTTTCTCTGCTTTTCTTCTGCGAATTGAACCAGCTGGCTCTGATGTGAATTGAATTGAACTGACTGTGCTTTGATGCAAATTGAACTGCCTAGCTCTGATGCGAATTGAATTGAACCGATTGTATACAATTTGTTGTAAGCCACATGAGGACGCCTCTATCAATGTGACTACATGCAAAAAGACTCACAGACGGTCACCACCTATCTCATCATGCAGCTCACTGCTCTGAAAAATCATGTCAACACGCAACGGTGATAAGTGTGAAAAGAAAAAACTTAGGATAAAATAACTCGCCCTCACTAAAATCACATTGGGGCAAGAGGCGCTTGCAATAAGAGGGTGAAATCGAAAGTTTGGTTAAATTTTTTTGGAACCAAATCACTAGCAATAAAATTTGCTTAAAATTGCTTAAACACTGAAAATTTATAGTCAACAGAAGAACTAATACCTGGTCAACGCTTGATCTAACGCTATAGTCCCTGCTATGCCGGAGGCAAGGACTAATAAGTGACTTTGTTGGCATGTTGCTTAAGTTGTTGAACTGTCGCGGGGTCAAATTCATGGATCGTCCATTTTGGAAATACCTAACAACCAAACTTTAAATATATTTCGACTGTTCAACTTACAAGAAGTTGTTGACATATTGGTTAAGTCATTTGGTTGTACCAATGGACATTGCGGGATCAATCCCCGCCAACTAGCCAACAACCTTTGAATATTGGAATTAAATAAATTCTTGTGCCCATTCATTCCAACAAACATCCGTTGGTGCACTGATGTGTGGTCAACTTCCAATTTCAACAGCGAGGCATGCATAAACTAAGGTGTGATTGGAAATAAACCATGAAATAGTATAAAATCAATAATCATAAAATGTAGGTTTATTTACTAAGGTGTGATTGGAAATAAACCATGAAATAGTATGAAATTAATAATCATCAAAAGTATGTTTATTTGGATATAAACCATGAAATATGATATCATAACAATGGACATAAAAAGTGATATCATAACAAGTGACATTGCGAGATCAATCCCCACCAACTAGCTATCCGTTGGTGCACTGATGTGTGGTCAACTTCCAATTTCAACAGCGAGGCATGCATAAACTAAGGTGTGATTGGAAATAAACCATGAAATAGTATAAAATCAATAATCATAAAATGTAGGTTTATTTACTAAGGTGTGATTGGAAATAAACCATGAAATAGTATGAAATTAATAATCATCAAAAGTATGTTTATTTGGATATAAACCATGAAATATGATATCATAACAATGGACATAAAAAGTGATATCATAACAAGTGACATTGCGAGATCAATCCCCACCAACTAGCTATCCGTTGGTGCACTGATGTGTGGTCAACTTCCAATTTCAATAGCGAGGCATGCATAAACTAAGGTGTGATTGGAAATAAACCATGAAATAGTATGAAATTAATATCATTAATATCATAAAAAAAAGTGATATCATAACAATGGACATTGCAGGATCAATCCTCGCCAACTAGCCAACAGTCTTTGAACCTTGGAATTAAATAAATTCTTGTGCCCATTCATTCCAACAAGCATCCGTTGGTGCATTGATGTGTGGTCAACTTCCAATTTCAATAGCGAGGCATGAAATAGTATGAAATTAATATCATTAATATCGTAAAAAGTGATATCATAACAATGGACGGAAACTATAAGGATATCATAAAACTCTTATACTCTTATAAAATTATAAGGATATTATAAAACTATAAGGATAATATAACATGAATTTATAAAAAGTGATATCATAACAAGGACTTGGAAACTATAAGGATATCATAAAACTCTCATAAAACTATAAAGATGTTATAACATGAATTTCTGTAAGTTTGATTTGAATTGTAAGTTTGAATTGTAACATGAAGTTTGATTTGAATTGTATCATGAAGTTATGAGTTGTAACATGAAGTTAGAGTTGTAACATGAAGTTATGAGTTGTAACAACATGAAGTTTGAATTGTAACATGAAGTTACGAGCTTGAATTATGGACTTGGTCAATAGTCATGAGATTCACCGAACCTTAATTTTATTGAAGTTATATAAACCTTGTGACATGGTCTATTACTAACATTGAAAGTTCTAAAAGAGTTTTGTTTTTGTTTGTTTGATTGTTGGCATAATTGTGTAATACAAAAGCATTTGCAAAATCCTTTATTAAAAATTGTTTTTATTGTGATATATAATCACCTACGTGTTAATATATCACATAAAATTGTATTTACTTGTCTCATTCTTAAATGTAACCTCATAATAAATGTAGAATCTCTTAATTATTTTATATAGTAGAGTATGGAGGTGTTTTACACTTTAGTACGGGGAAAATGTAAAATTGCATAACATTAAGTTATAATAATTTTTTGAAGTAAATAAAAAATAATAACTACATACATACACAGGTATATGACAACATCTAAAAAAGTTAGACCAACTTAAATTCATCGTAAACCATACTTATCACATATTGTAATAATCAAATTTCTATATATAATTATTAAAATAAATTATATATATATAAAAAACTAATATCCTAACATTAAATTAAATAATCTAACATTTAATTATACATTAAGGAAATTTTCTATCCTCTAAATTCACAAATTTGAACTTATTTTTTCTATAATTTTAAAATAATAAAATGTAATTTAATGTTATATATTCTTTAATCTAATTTTATGACTTTATTGTCGTAAAAATTAGATTATTTTATATATATATATATATTATATATTATATATTATATATAATATATATATATTAATTGTAATATTTAAATATATTAAAGAAAATTAACTCTAATGTGATCATATATGCATGTAAGCTAATAAAAAAACTATTTTTTATATAGAGATGTGAAATATATATAAATATATAAAGATAAGTAGTTTAAAAATATAAACAAAAAACTTGTAAAATTTTAAAAATGGCCATGAGCATGGTGGGGATATGCAATGTAGTTATATGTAGTGGAATAGACGGTTTAATAAAATTAAAATAAGAACATGTGTGTAATTTATATATAATATAAATACCATTATAGAGAATCAATATAGATCCATCTTAATTCAAGATCTACCAAGTTTCAAGAGGGATTAAATCTCTCCATGTGCAAACTTTTTCTCAAATTTTGCATTCAAAAAGATGTTTGCACCTTGAGAGATTTAATCCCTCTTTGTGCTTGGTATATCAGGAGTTATGCATCTATATTGGTAATTATACCATTTCCCTTTGTATGATTAAAGTAAATAGATAAATCTAAGGAATTTAGTAGAGGGATATGATTTAAGAGATATTTAAAAAGGGGATATCATTAATATAGAATAGAAAAAAATATTATTGTAATAATACCAACATAGATCCATTTAAACTGAGAATAAGTGTTGAGAGGGATGAAATATTTTGAGATGCAAACATCTTTTAGAGTGCAAAAACTTAAAGAAAAGTTTACACCTCAATATATCTAACGCCTCTAGATGCTTGATATGTTCAGGGTTAAGATGGATCTATGATATTTCTTTCTACACACACACACATACCATGTATCAACTCCATATTGAGCATGGAATGAATTGTACATCTCATTTGTTGATCCAAATTGGATCATTATATTATTTTTCATTCATCTTGATTCTTTCAGAGTGGGAAAATTAGAGAAATCAACTTGCAAGGTCATTTTTATTGGTGGTTTTAGTTTGGGAAATTTTGGGTGAAATTTTTTACTATTATTGAGGCCTTAAATGACCACTTTTCATGCTCTCGACCTTAGTATTGAACCAGATTCCATAATCTACACACTGATACCTTTATAATGGTGCAAGAATCACCTCAATGAATTATCATGACTGAGCATCATATTTGAGACGATTCCATGTCAACCATCATTAATAGAGGGAAATGGGTTAGCCATGCGGAAACCATGAAGAAGGATCTAGAACGGTTGAGTTGTAACTCATATCCTAGTCTAATGCATTTTGTTCCATAATTGAATAGAGTAGATGAGAGTGGATAGAAGCAAGACAAAATAGAGAGGGTTGGTGTTTTATAATAGCCTATGGGCCATAGGTTTCACTCCTTTGTGCACCATTTCCATCTAATGAAAGATAGAGCAGAGCATTGTCACCTTCCTGTTCGACTTTCTCTTGAAAGGGCTTCCCATGTCATATCTTGTGTTATTGTGGTTATGTGAGTGATTGTTTTATTTGTTCTCTAATTTTTTCACTTTTATATGTCACATGTATTAAGAATAAACAATAATCTAATAAATCTAGAAAGTGTAACCCTCACAGTACACATTTTTGGATTTCAAAAAATCTTTGTCAAATATGTGTTGACAAACTAACAAGTGGAATATCCATAACACTTTACAGATACTTCATCTTCACCAATAGACCAATAAAATGTTCTAACAATAAGTCTCTCTATATATTCTTCATATAAAATACAAAAATATTTATGAAGAAACATATATATTCCTTAGGACCAAAACATATATATTTTTGACATAAGAAAAAAAATAAAGGAATAAAAAATATAATATTTATGGGATACGTTTTGTTTTTAAATTTTTATTTTTAAAGATTTATTTAATTAAAATTTTAATCCAATTATAAATTTAAATAGATTTTAACTATATACGATGTATGCGTACCATGTCCATCGGCATCTCGAGGAGATCTGTACTCTTTCTTGTTGTGGATATTGTACATGGCTTCATATCCTTTGACAAAGTGACGGGATCCAATGAGTTTATTGTTACAATGTGAAGCATTGAAATCGGTTCCCACTTCACACTCTCCCTTCCATTTCGAGGGCATAGGAGTAATTAGGCCTTGATCGCTAAAGCTCTTGCTCCCGGGCCATATTCTTGTATCTAGCACACCCACGACAACATCCTCATCGTAATCATTGTGGCCATAGACTGTCACTAAAGCTCAACCCCAGAAAATCCGAGGTCCAAGTAATATGAAGTCTACTGACGAAATCCGACAATACAACCAAGCATCCATCCATAATCTCCAAAGCTTGAGCCCTGTTCTGTTTCCAAAAAAAATTCCTATTTTGTCAACATCTTGGTAGAATTTACCCAAACCCTTTTAGAATTATTTTTTTTATTGTAATATTTTTTTCATTAATATAATTATAAAAAAAAAATTTTATTTATTTTATAAATACAGTTATTGAATTTTTATTTGAATGTTATTTTCTTTATTAAAATAAAATTTAGTATTTTTAAATTATAAAATATTAAATTGTAATTAAATTTAAAATTTTATTGCATATAAAATATTTTAATAAATTTAAAATTTTATAAATTAAAATATTTAATAAATGTTTAATTAAGTTAGAATAATCTATAATTATATTATTATGTAAATTTTATCATTTTTAAAATGCAATAAAATTTGATAAATAACAAGTGCCCATAAATTAATATGTTTTTTTTTAATATGAAATATAACTTTATAAAAACTTATCTTTATTAAAGTTGATAAAGCTAAACAAATTCTTTAAATGATCAGTTAAAGCGAGTTTCAATATGACTAGAAAAATGATTCATTTACCTATGGAACATTGTCATCTAGATATTCTACGATATGTAGTTTTTATATTCAATTTATTTTTATGAGCTTTCAAACCATAACATAGTGGAACACTGTCATCATTCCTATACTTATAGGATAGTTTTTATTGGAACACTCTCAGTGGAACACTGTCATCATTCCTATATTTTTATTGGAACAATGTCACTATATTTTATATGATAGTTTTTATTTTTCATATAGGAAAGATTTTATTTTCCATACGTGGTTTCTGCTATCAAACTTTCTATAAGATTTCAATCATGAACTTATTGAATACTCACATTATTTGGATATGTTATAAGATATTTTTTATATTTTGGATTATGTTTATGAAAATTCAACCAAAACATAATGGAATATTTTCCTCATTTAAATATATCTTTTATATTGTAGACTATGTTTAGGAAATTTCAACCAAAAACATAATGGAATACTTTCCTCATTTAAATATTCTATAAGACATATAAGATAGTTTTTATTTTTTTTATAGAATTTCCACCTTTTTCCATGTATCTTTTATATTCTATAATATTATGTTGATGAAATTTCAACCAACAACATAATGGAATACTTTCCTCATTTAGATATTCTATAAAATATATAAGATATTATTTATTTTTTAGATAGGATTTCCACCTTTTTCCCCTATATTTTCTAGCTTCAAATTACTTTTATGAACTAAACCCATACAAACTAATTACTTTATATCACCTGTATGGGCTTATGCTCCCAGCGTTGGGCTGAATTCCCAAGAGGATTTGAAAACCATGTGGATATTTGGCTCCAGCATTCAAGAAAGAGACTTTTAGAAGATTTAGCTCCATAGTGGCCGGCAAAAAATCAAATTGAGTTGAATGATTGCGGTCTTGTCTGTGTGAGGGGACAGGGTTCTAGATGACAGTTCTAGCAGGTAAAATTCCACCACCTATTACCTATAGCAATATTGAAGTTTTATTATTAAGAAATGATTTTACTTTTCATTTATTAAGAAATAATTTTTTTGGTAGAAAATTAATATAGAGAAGGTAGATCATGTCACGAGTATAAAGAGTTAAAGCATAAATAGAGAGTTTAATTAGAGATTTTTGGTTCAATTAACAGCTATAAAAAAAAAATAGTTAATAAATAATATATTGTTATAATTTCTATAATAAACAACTAATTTAATAACCAATAATTTTATTTTTAACATTAATTATTAAGAGAGAATTCATATAATATAAAGAAAACAAATT
The DNA here is from genome assembly GCA_000404065.3 of Pinus taeda. Taxonomy (NCBI): domain Eukaryota; kingdom Viridiplantae; phylum Streptophyta; class Pinopsida; order Pinales; family Pinaceae; genus Pinus; species Pinus taeda. The sequence continues at coordinate 2,234 of APFE031271071.1, read as the reverse complement.
TTCAAAGCCCAAACTTCAAATAGAAAGCAAAGTAACAAAATAAAAAAAATAACAAAAAGAAATTAGGAACTTTACATTAGTAAGGAGTTTTATTATTATGTTAAAAACTATCATTCATATATTATATATATTAATTCGAATTTTGAAGTGCTGTAGAGTGAGTGTTGGTTGTTAGATATAATTTTTTTCAAAATTTTAATTAAATAATAATAATAATTTTTAAAAAATTCTAAATCTGTTTTTTTATTTATAATAAACGTGAAGTTGTAAATTCTATATCTTTCCTATTAAACAAGTAAAATATTTTAAAATTAAATAACATATTAGTAAAATATTTTAATCATAAATTTTAAAGAGAGTAGAATGTGTACATTTCTATAAATATTAATAGTCAAATAATTGTACGGAGATGGGTTCATTGTCTCACAAATAAGGGGTCTCATATATCATATTGGTGTCTACCTTAATATCTACTAACAACCACCAATATAGTCTATTAGACCTTAAGAAGAAAAGAGATTACTAAGAATTTTTTAAATTTTTATTTCCATGTTATAAAAACATTAAAAGAAGTGTTCCATAATCAACCCAGTCAACCTAGTGAGAAAACACAATCATCACATAATAGATTTGTCGTTCTTTACACAGAGGATGGGTCACAAGTCACCCAAGAAACCCCAATGCAAGTAGACCCAAGGAGTGGCATGTTGAACCCAAGACCCATGTCGAAGTGCAAGGAAAAAACAGATGCACAGGAAATAACAGAGGAATCACAACCAAAGGAGAATGAAAATATGGATATGAGGGACCCACTAGAAGAAATCAGTGATGAAGAACAAATCTTTATGAAATTGCTAGCAGAATGACACCATTTGGACTCTAGGTTTATTCTAGACATCAAAAGCAAAAATATCAAGAGATTTTCAAAAAATTAAAATCTCAAGGTTGAAATAGAGGAGAAGATCAGGGGAAGCCAAGGATGGACTCAGGATAGCCAACTCAGACCAATCAAGAGAAATTAACAACATTGAAAACTAATCAGAAACATGTCCAAAGACCCATTTAAGAATCGATCCACACAATAGGGTAAAATCTAGTGAATACAGGTCAAGTTATCCTACTCCTAGCGGTTTTCTCTGCTCTATGAAATTTTTCAAAATGAAGATCATAACTTGGAACATAAGGGGCCTCAAAAGTTGAGGAAAACAAAGACATTTGAACGAAAGATTGAATAAGGATATACATGAAATCTTAATATTGCGGGAGACAAAAATATCTGGAGAACGAGTAAGAGAAATAATCAATCATTGTGGAAATAAATATGAAACCATGGAAATAAATGTGAAGGGTAACACAAAGGGTTTAGGAATATCATGGAATCCCATAGACATCTCTTTTGGATATGGATTGCTTGCCCAAGAATTCTCTGTAAAATTTTAAGATATATAGGGACACGAGAAGTCGTTGCCCTAATAATAGTTTAAGGACTGTATATACCAGTAGATAATGAAGCATTTCTAAACAATATTCGAGTAAAAAGAAAAATTCACTAAGAAAAAATCTAGATCACCAGAGGAGACTTCAACTTCACAAAATATTTAGACGATTAAAAAGGGGAACTCTGTAGATTATACCCAAAAGTTGATATCTTAAAGGGTTTGATTCAATACCTAAAACTACTAGATATACCCATGATTAATGGGGTGAATAAATGGAACAATCATAGAGGGGGAAAACATCATATTGCAAGCCGCCTAGATAGTTTCTTTGCGAGAGAGGATTTTATGGGAAATATATTTTTATAGAAGCATCAATCCATCCATGCTTAGGATCATATCATTGGCCAGTAAGTTGAGAACTAAATTTGAATATTTCCCCAAGAAATCACCCCTTTTGCTTTGAAATTTTTTGGTTGAGAGACCTAAAGTTCCAAAATAAAGCCAAAACCTAGTGGGAGGAGATCGAGGTCTAGGGACGAAACAATATGCATACCTTCCAACTAAAAATAAATGAACTCAAGAAAAAGGTTAAGGACTAGAATAAAAAGGATTTTAACAATATAATTGATCCAGGTGGATGTTGGTGGCCACCCATCTATCCCATTTGGACCCCCGCAACTGTCTCTTTCATTTTTTTAGTTTCCATACTTATAGCACAATTTACTATTTTTAGCAGTTTTTTCGAGTCTTGATCTTCCGAAGTTGTTTTGAGGCTCTAAACGACGTTTTTTGGGA
>APFE031271070.1:0-12536 GCA_000404065.3 Pinus taeda | reverse complement strand
TTGTTTTCTGCTCCTTGTTTCTTGTCTCCTTCCTCATTTTGTTTTTTGTTGTTTTCCTCCCATGGTTTGGTTAAATCTTGAACCTCTTCCATGTGCCTTTTCCCTTCTCCTGAAGGACCTCTACTAGATTCTATTGGTTTCTTACCTCAGATGGCCACAGCTTGCTTGTAGGAGGGAGTGGAGCTCTCCCCTTTGCGCACCTCCATGGAGCTCAGAAACCTAAAACCCTAGCTCTTATTTCGCGTCCTCTATTCACAGTTTTTGGTTTCTTGATTGAAAATGCAACCTGGTATAAATCGGACATGCACTCACTTTCATGCAAATCCTTGATATTCATTTGTATTCACAGATTTCGATTATTTATTTTTACTTCAATAGTGTCTGCGCAACCCAAACTTGCAAAGTTTTTTTAATTATTTATTTTTAATTAAAAATGCATTTTTATTCTATTAAAAATAGGAGTTTTTATATTTAGTAATTTTGTTTTTCATGATAATCTTCCCAATTTTTCTATTCCTTCGGTGTGTCTTTGAGCCTTTAGGGATAATTTCTACTCCTATTCTCTATGGATATTTTTGTTATTCCCCTATATCTTTTCTATAAAAGTAGATAGGAGATGAAATGTATTTTTTTATTGTGTATTTCTTTTTCCTTTAAGGTTCTTGTCTGAACACCCCTTCACTAGTTGAAATACTTGTGGGAGGACATAGTTGTCATTGAGAGGTAAAGTGATTTCCTTGTATCCATGCAATTTCATCTTTTGATACTCATTCTTGGTGTGGATTTGAAAGTGTTTGAATGCCCCTTAGATATTAGGTGGGTGTAATGAATACTGGCCAAACTCCATTCTTACAATTTCAACATCTGTTTAGTGGTTACATTTCAATATCATTGTTATTGATCATTTTATTTTGACATCTTGAATTCATTAATAATGAGAAGGACTTCCAATCAGTTTTCTAGACCCCATAGCCAATGGGATTCAAGCATGTAGCTCACTGTTCACAATTGCATCATATATACTCATTGTTTTCTACTTTTTTCCATGTAAATCAATCTTTTAGAGGTAGATTTTTATGTTGTCACAACATAATTACAATTCACAAACTGATAAATCAATCTTTGGTGTAATTCCATATTTTAGGTTTGATAATTATATGTCATTAGTAGGCCATAAATGTCTTCAAAATTTCACTTCTAATTGATTATTCAATTGAACATATTGAGTCTATTATACGTAACTACTTTTCCTTCCACCCATTCTTCATAACTTTGACAACCATTAGGTAGGAATCTATAGTTTGATGTTATTTTGCTTGTTTAGTAAAATGTTTGCTAAGATTTTACGAATTTTTATAATTTATTGAAAGTTGTAGAATTTAAAATTTATAAAGTTCAAGGTCTAATTTTTTAAAGTCTAATTCTTTAAAGGGTGTTAGCTCAATGGAAGAGCACGTACTTTACAGGCAGGAGGTTGGTGGTTTGATTCCATCATGCCCTAATATTATTTTGATGACCCATGGTTAGACCTTGAATGTCGCCTCAAACCCTATACTTCGGGCAATGTGGCCTTTGGTGACGTTCAAGTTTTGGTGATGGAGACTCTTTGGATTGTCACCAATGAGTTTATGGTTACATATTTCGACCCTCACCATAATATGAAATGCTGATGGTCAATAAATGTCACCATATATATGCATCAATAGTGACAACCATGAAATGTCCATCACAATAAATCACTGTTGTTCATATGAAATGATGATAGCAACTATCTGTCATTATTATCATTATTCATGACAGACTTGAATGTTATCAAAACACATAAACCTTTCGTGACGTTAAGGATTTTGGAAACAAAGGCTAAGGTCCATCACCATTGCTCATATGAAATAGTGACGGAAGCTAAGCTCTATCACCATTGCTCACGTGAAATGGTAACAACCATTGTCCATCATTAAAAATAGTTATTGGTGATGAACCTTGAATGTCACCACAACACCTATACTTTTGGTGACACCACCTTTGGTGACAAAGACTCTTTTGACTACCACCAATGACCTTATGGTGGCATTTTTCAACCATTAGCAACGTCCTTTTCTCTTGTAGTATGAAGTTTGCACATTAGGATAAGGGCCTTCTTCAAGTCCCAATTGGACCAAAGGGTTTCTTCTAGTAGTAAATTTCAATCTGGATAACATCTTGATTCAGGGAGAATTTTTTTATTATTCAAAATGAGGCATTATAACCTAGTGAAGACATCTAATGCTTTATATAATAGAGAAATATGCTTACCCCTCCCATTTTTCCATAGGATAATTCAAGTTGTTATAATTCTTTCCCTAAATGTTTGTCCATCCATTCTTCCATAGATATATAATTAAATAATTTTTTTTAAAGTTTATAATTGTAATATATATTTATATAATATATTATATTATATTATATATATCTAGATATAGATAGTAGATAAGATATAAAGTATTTTTTAATTAAATTAATTCAAGATTAAGGGATGGGTGTTATCCGTTTATTCTTTAAATAATATTATAATTGTATAAGAGAAATGCTTTAAAACTTTCAAAATATATTATATTTTATTTTTTCTAAATTTTTATTCTTGACTTAATTTCTATTTAGAATATATTATATATATATATTTATATTTTTTATATTATAATATTGTTTATAAAATATTATATTATATTATCTAAAAAATTAATATAAACTTATGTGTTAAGGTTTCCACCTAGGAAGACAATAAATGGTCCAAGGTGTTATGTATCATTTTGAAAAAGGATTCATATGGCCAACATCCTTCATAAAACATGGTGGCGCAAGCTCCAAATTTGGAGAGGTACCTTCCATGTTTAAAATATATCCAACAAACTTGTGGTCCAAGCCTCGCCTAGTGCAATGGCCTGAAGGAAAAGTTAATGATGGTGGTTCCACCAATGATAATAGTTCCATAAATTATGTAATATAATGGTCCCACATATAACAATAGTATCTCAAATGTTGGGCCATGGTCATACCTTTGGAAACCCTAGCTCCATGAAGCATGAGGATCTTTCTTCAAGCCAAATATTTGGTCATCAAACCCCTAGCTAGCCAAGTGACATCAAAGATAATTGGTTTGATCCTCCAACTAAGCACCTTTGGTCTTTAAGTTATGCCTTGAATTTAAATCTACTTCACCTAGGAATTTATAAGTGAATTCCACATAATCAAAGTGACTCGTCCACACAATCCAAGTAAAGTCCAAGTCATTGCAAACACATATAGTTTTCATAAGCATTGTAGGTGAAAATTAGCTCCAAAATAACATGTCAATCAACTCCAAATGCTCTTATAGAGGAAAACATTCCCAATTCTTCCATGTGGCATCTAAAGGCTTTGTCCACATGTGCAAAATATATGTAAAAAATCCTAGAGAGGTGTGGAAAATGCCTTCGTATACATGAACTACCATGGGGAATGTGAATAAACCCAAAAGTCAGAATGCAAGTAGGCCATACTACCAAATGATTCTAGTCATCAAAATTCTAAGCATCACTAAGGGTACCACTACCATGGGGGCTTCACTGGGGGGACCAATACCATACCACATGGGTTCATATTGGGGGAAATATAATGAGGAAAAAATGGCATAATATATTGGGGGATATATAGGGGGTAAAGGGTTTTTATATTGGAAGGTATAAAAAATGGAGCTCAAAGTTAATGAAAAATATAAAGAGGTATACAAAATTTTAAAGAAAAAATGGATATCTACAATATCTAGTGGAAGTAGGGATTTTTTAAATTGGGAAGGTGTATTGGGTTCGTATTGGTAGGGGGTTAAATAATGTGATTTTAGGGGTATTTTCCAATATGTAGTCAAATTAAGGATACTATTTAATATGCCACGAACGCACGTGATAGGTTAGAGGTTCATTTAGTGAAGCTCCTGTGACCCGTACTAGGAGGGATAATAACTAGCTCTAACTACAAGACATGTTCTCTTCTTAGAAGTGAATGAGAAACTCAAAATCTGTCACTATACATGTGACATCCACATCAACAAATTAAGAAGAGAAACTACTATGCCTAGTCCAAGTGGACTTATTCTACTCCTCCCTATTATAACATTTGTTAGGTGTTACTAGATGAAATATGTCAACCTATATAGTTGCCTGAGTACTTCAACGATGCAATGCACCTTTTATCTTCAACGATGCAATGCACCTTTTATCTATGCCTTGTCATTAAGAAAACTAATAAGGCACTAAAAATCCAATGGTTGTATGCTAAAATTCGTGTAAATGTTGAGTTCGACATGAATTGAGCATTTTCCTATCAATGTCAAATACATGTAAAGGTTTGTATATGGTATTGTATGCCCTATTTATCCATATTTGAATAGGGATATTGTAGTCATTTCTTAAAAGCTTTGGAAATCCTCCTCTACTATGACACACTCAATTTGTGGACACATCAAGTTTACAAGGATTTTGCCTCCTAAAATTGCTCTTACTAAGTAGATGTTTTTAAATTCATTGAATAGTGCATTAATACCACTTCTATCTATGAAAAACAACATCCACGTCATTTTTTCCACGTGGGACCTATATCAATTCATTTTGAAGGAAGTGTGTAGACTAAAACAAGCACATTCTCCAAGTCCAAATTGGACCAAAGGGTTTCCTCGAGTGGTAAATTGTAGTCTAGATAAAGCCTTGGCTAGGAAGAATTTTTTGTTTGTTCAAGTGAGACCTTATAACCTAAACAAGGCATCCAATGATTTATGTAGTAGAGAAATAGGCTTAGGGCTTCCATTTTTCCACAAGACCATTCAGATTGTTACAATGCCCTCCTTAATATTTGTCCAACCATTCTTCCATAAATATATAATTAAAATTTTTTAAATATTTTAAATTGTAAAAAATAATTTAACTATTACAAATATATTCGTAATTAAATTTAATGTGTACTAAGGAATAAGTTATCTGCTTATTAAAACATATATTAATATTTAACCACCCATAAATTTTTACTATAAAATCTAATAACAAATTAATTAATAAATTTTATTTATTTGTTATATTCTTAAATATATATTATATAATTCAACCACCTATTAATATAAATTTCTCTCATTTTAGTATTGTCTTTAGTGCCACTTTTTGAAAGATTTTCTCATAGGTTTTCCGGTGTAATTTCTCTAAAATTTATTGAAATCACAAGTTGTATGGGTAACCCTTGCACAATTGAAATGCCCTAGGGGTTTTCGAGCGTGTTGAATCCATATATACATTAAAAAAACTAGTTTAAATAGCAACGCGTCAAGATTCAACTCAATTTTTTTGGTACCCGAGACTGAAAAATCAAAAAATCCACTAAACACAACTCCTTTAAATATCTTCAAATACTAAATTTAATTACCAATTTGCAATCTATGTAACTGAGTAGAAAATATTAGTAAGTTCTAATAAATAAAAAAAAAAAAAAAAAAAATGGAAAAAAAATATAAAAATAATAAGATCATAAATATAACCTTTAATAATTATATAAAATTTCCATTCCATCTTACATATAATATTTAAAACAAAAAATATAAAGTTATAAAGTAATTTCTTATTAACATTAATAAATATATATAATAAATATATTAAATTCATTGATTTTAATATTATTAATATAATTAATTAAAATAAGTTTATATATTTTTCAAGTTTGTTAATTTTAAATAATCATAAATTTAATTTGATTAATTAAAAATAAGATGATAGTAATTACCTTAGTCTAAATACCCAGATGCGGGTGCATTTAAGGTCATTAATGTGGGTTAATTGTTATGGAGGCAACTGGTACAGCAGGTGGCAGCCATGCGCACCTTCCTAGGCCCTCCACCAGACGGACGAGATGGTTATTATATGCAGGCTGATCAGTGAAATTGATTACGCAGAGGGCTCGAGAAATATCTCCTGGTTCGGTTTTGATGGCAGCTCCGGCTCCTCCTGTTGATTTATACCCCTAGCCTCCCCCCATGCTCTCATCGCCGGTTTCACAGTCCTATCTTGGTTTGAAGGTGGAGTTGCATGTTTGGGTTCTGAGCCATTACAGGCACCCTCACCTTGGCAAGTGCTTCATCCTTTGTTCTTCCTCTCCCCCGGGCTATCATGTTACTGTGTCAATGGTCTGTCGTCATGGTAGCTGCCGCCATGGTGGTGGTCGTGGAGGGCGTGGGCACTCTCAGCCTGCTCCTCCGCCTGTCATACCGCTAGCCTCGGCCTCTCCCATCTCTGAAACCAGTAGGCCTCTCTTGTATAACTCCTTTTAGACTACCCACTTCACGTTCCATAGTCATCTTAACCAACCTGTTCTTTCAGCAAGCATCACAGTTATTTTCTCAGAGGAAGAAGCTAGGCCTACTATTGATACGAACACCCCTTCCACTGAATCTCAAGGATGCAGCGCGCAGTAGAGGATAAATGTGGGTTTTGGGTTCCATGGCGGCAATTTGCAAGTGGAAGGAACTGAGGGCGACATCTCCATGCCTTCTGCTAGCATTCAACAAAATGCCATGCTTCCAATTGAACGACGGATGGCTCAGATAGCTCGCGATAGTTGGAAGCTCCTCCAGATGGCAACGCTTCAGCTCACAGGGAGAATGTGGACGACACGTGGATGGGCTATCCTTTCTCTGTGGAGGAGGAGGTTCCGAAAAACGATTCTGCTATCTGAAGACTTCTAGGTTCTGGTTGCTTCTTTTGTTCTCTCTCTGTTTTCCATTCCTTTTTGTATTGCCTATATGGCTTCTCTTAACATCTCTCTGTCTCAGGCTTATAGCCAAGTTATAGTGTCAAATTTTTGGGTCTGTATTTCCGCTCAGGAACAGTTGGGCAGTTCAGTCAGTATAGTTCTAGATTACAAACTATCTTTTTCTAAGAGCTATCTATACAGCTCTGGGCGTATGTATCAGGTTAATCCCAATTTTTGAATTGTCTGTCTGCATGGATGGAATTTCCTGTACCTCCTTTGAGGCCATGACCACTCTGTAAATATGTTACTTTCCTAATAGAATTATGTCTTTAAACAAAAATAAAATAAAAAATAAAACTAAAATACTCCTAAATATTTATTATTAGTTTTATAATTATTATTTCTATATATTTTCTTTGAAGATTAATTCACACTACCATAAAACACATGACATATAAGGCTAACAATATATAATTTAGTTAATTTAGGAATATTGGTTATTTAATATCTTTATGGAAATTTCAGTTCCTATATGTCAATATATGAGATTAAGATTATATTTAATGTAATGAAAATAATATTGAAAATTAAATTTATTTATTTATTTAGTTTTTTGTGATGATAAATATATTGGTAATTTATTATAGTAATTTAGGTGAGATGCACCATCAAACTTAACAGGTATTATTATAATTCTGAGTATGTTTAAGAGTTTATATGTTAAATATATATTTGGAATTTATGATTTAATAATAACCAAGAAATCAAGAAGGTGGAGGAATCTACTCCTTCATCCTTATCACACTCAGGCAAAGATTTTCTAGTAAAACTTTGAAACCAACAAAAAATATCACATCTCACTTCATTGTTGTACTAAGAGACCATACAAAAAATTACATTCACAACTAATTTGATTTCATTAATTTTTTTCTAATCACCCTGAATTAGTAGTTAGAGAAACATGGCTGAGGCCTAACTTCAAACCTAAGCGAGATATATAGATATACCAAAAATTTATGGTTAAACAAGAATCTAAACTTTATAAAGAAGTTTGATTTTATCATTGAACCCAGAGGATCATTGAGCTAGTTAGTAAACTAGATTTACTGAAAATTTATGATTAAACAAGAATCTAAACTTTAGAAAGAAGTTTAATTTTATCATTGAGCCAAGAGGCTCATTCCACAAGCGAGTTTGTTGGCTCATGCTACAACCTAGTTTGAGGGGATGTGTAAGTATGTCCGTCATCTATTTCTCTTTAAAATAAGATTAGAACTTAAAAATCATGTTCTAAATTGAAGAATAATGTATTTTATAATTTAAAAAAAAAAAATAGGATGTAAATTAATTAAAAGTAAAAAAATATGTGAATAAAATGTTCTTTACTTTTAAAAATATTGAATAATATTTAAATATTTATGTTTACTAATTTATATTAACATATTGTATTTTTCTTTCTAAAAAAAGTTTACAGGTGAAGAAATTTGATCCGTCTAGACTTTTATTACATCGGTTTTAAATGGATAATGGATCTATGCTGATGTTGATTTTATTGGTTTATTGTTTTCCTTTCAAAATTATCAAATTAAACTTTGGCAGGGCTTCCAAAGGTAACCCAGGGCCAGTAGGATTCGGAGGGATCTTCAGAGATAGCCAAGGCCACACCAGGTGGATTTATGCAGACAGAGGAGGGATAATGAGTAACAATGAGGTGGATTTATGCAGACAGAGGAGGGATAATGAGTAACAATGAAGCGGAATTTATGGCTGTCTATCAAGGAATCAGAGTTGCAATAAGAAATGGATATAGGAAGCTAGAAATAGAAGGCGACTCAAATTTAGTAATAGAGACCATCAGAAAATTAAATAATGGAAAGGAATGGGATCAGGTGGCAAAGAGCTGGAGGACGGCGGGTCTAATTCAAGACCTGGCAGAAATCATGAAGCGTATAGATTATAAGATCATCCACCATGTTAGGCGAGAAGGCAATAAAGCAGCGGATTACCTTGCCAATTGGGGATGTAATGAACCAAATGGGAAAGTGGATAGCATCTGGTCAACCCACTCAGCAGGAACAAGATGGGAAAATTTAAATCAAATCATAAAACTAGACAATAATGACACAACATGACCTTGATCAAGGCTCCAGCCAGACCCCAATCGGGGTGAAGAAAAGGACACGATGCAGAGAAATGATGGCAAGCAGGACGTGGAAGCTCAAGCCACCTCCTGAATTAATCAGCCTCATGTATGCAGAGTCGGCATGCAGAGGTGGTCGAAAATCGAGGTGTGGAGGAGAAGGAATAATGGTGAGAGCAAGGGAGAATGATGGAGAAGTTGGGGTGGTGGAGTGTAGGATAGGTAATGATAATTATTTAAGAGCCGACGAATGCAAAGCAGAAGATAACCAGAAAATTAAAAAAGTGGTGAGGGCAGAGAATAACAGTCAAAGAAAACCGGGTATCCGACTCAGGAAAGGGCAGGAGACATGGCGGAGAGAAGAAGGAGGGTAGGAGAAAATATAGATGAGAAAGGGAGCTGGCCAGGACAAAGATAAGTAGGGAGCTTAGAATGATAAGGAGCAAGCTAGGCTAAGAACTAAGGTGCGAGGACATCCCGAGAAAGCTAAAAAACATCTGCCAACTAGTGGAAGAGCGGGGAGGGTGAATAATCAGGAGAAGAAGAAGGTCGAGGTGAGGGAGTAATGGAAGCTGGCAGGGAAGAATAGAAGGGAAAGGCGACGGCTGAGGAAGGGCAAGGCAGCCGAAACACCAACAGAGGAAAACCCTCCCGTAGAGGCAAAGGTAGAGGTCGCAGGGACGGTGAAGAAGCTGGCAAGATGATGCTTGTGAAGCCGAGATGCAACATACAAATCGCCAGAAACGAGGACGAAGAACAACTGAGCAGATGGCTCAGGACACAGAAAAGGCGTATAATGAAGGGACGAATGAGGATATCAGAAGAATTATCCAAGAGTTGGAGAACGATATGTTGCAGGAAGCCTCCGACCTTGAAACGGAGGACTGGAGCATCCTTTTACCTAACCCAGGAAACACAAGGGGTCGGTTATCCTTGTATAAACAAGCCCTGCATGTCTATTGGGTAGTGAAAGGATTAATAGCAAAAGCCATGGAACAGGTAGCAGAAGAGATGATTGAAATGGCTCAAGAAATCCCCAATCTAAGAAGGGAGATGAAAAATCTACATGTCTATATCCAGATGCAGGATACCAGGCTAGAGGAAATTCAAACTATGCTGAAAAAGATAACTAATGGGCAGCGCAAGGAGGAGATCAAGACGGAAGTCATGGTAGACTAAGTCCTTATGTTTTTGTCTTCAATTTAATCCTTCTGTAAATCGTTAGGAGAACCTGTTTTTTGAAAATGTTCCTCCACTGGTATAGGGATGTATGAAGGTAAAATTATAATGCTGTATGTAGGTAGAATCATAATGCTATAAGTAAGTAGAGTAAGATACTTATTGTAGACTTTGTGGTGTATGTTTACATGCTTTGGATTGTTATTCCCAGACTGATAGCGATCAACAGACCCGGTTTCCCCTCGGGGCGGGTTGAGATCACTTTTTGCATGTACATATTTTTTCTTAGTTGCCTATAATAGAATAGATCCTTCTATAGCTTACAAAAAAAATTATCTAAAGATGGGCTTCTCCACCATTTTTCTTTTTAAAAACATAAATAAATTAATCTCTTTTTTGGTAAAAAATAAATAAATAAATTTTTGAAAATATGATATATACTATACGTTAATGCCTATGTTTTAGCGTCTCGGTGCTTCTGGAATTACAACGCGTTTCTTATTCGTTGTCTACAATAATTGAATCTTACCAATCGGGAGTGGCTTATGACGAACCCCGCCAAGAGAAACGTGATTGATCTGTCTTTCTCGCCTAACCTCAGACAAGGAGCTCGCGATTAACCGAACCTGAACCTGAGAGTACAAGTTCACGATTAGAAAAATGTAGAAATTACGAAACACATGCATATTCATTCGAACACGCGCATACCTTTCATTCTTTGAGCTACAGTGCCAAATAAGTTTGACTCTAAACGTGCAAAGTCATGAATATAGTAATTTAAATTATACCCCGTATTGCGCTAATGATTGGACATAGCTCCGAAGAATCTGAACAGTATTGTATGTGCGTATATTGTGTGTGGTATTATTAGGTTTGACAAATGATTTATATTATCAAGATTCGATTGTTTAGGTTGATTCCAAGTTAAAAACGGCATCGACTCCCCTGTCAAAGTATATGGTAAAAGAATGGCAGATGGAGTTAGAAAGAAGGGCTGATAGGAGGGTCAATATTTAATGCATGGGAGCAAAAAACTTCAATGTGATAGCAACGGTATTGGTTTAAAATGATTATTACAGAGCTGATGGGCATCTCTAATTAGATCCTGTCAGAGACTCGTGCTTCACCTTCGTTCCCTGGGCTTATATAGATTCACTTACCTTCTCAAAGCTTCTGTGTATATGAATACGTGGATACCTAAGAGGAGGAGGAGATTGTGACAGGATATTCCTCTTCCTCCCTTTGGTGTAGCTTGTAATGGGAGAATCAAGGCTCATAAACTGATGAAAACAAACCTGTCTGCCTTCTTCTTTTCATGCTTTTGGTTGTCCCTGCACAAGGGGATATAGATAGGAATCCAGTGGAAATGGGCCGCGCTCCGTGCTGTTCAAAAGTTGGTTTGCACAGAGGTCCATGGACTGCTAGGGAGGATCTGCTGCTGACAAAATACATTGAAGCTCATGGTGAAGGCCAATGGAGAGCTCTGCCCAAGAAAGCAGGTAATGATGATCTGTTGTCCCTAATCCTTTCCTTGGATATAAGAATTTGTTGAACCGCCATTGAGTCAACAACAAGAATGTTTCTTGTTGATGAAGAATGTTGCAGAGGCAGATCTTCTGTGTGGTATTAGAAGTTTGGATGTGAAGCTGACTTTGTTGTGATATTGCAGGTCTGCTGCGGTGTGGAAAAAGTTGCAGGCTTCGATGGATGAATTATTTGAGGCCCGATATTAAGAGGGGGAACATTACTCTCGACGAGGAAGAACTCATAGTTCGTCTCCATAAACTCTTAGGAAATCGGTATGTATGTCGGTTAGTTATGCAGAGCGGTGATTTGCTCTGAACATAATCATTGAGTTGATTGTACTCACTCACATCTTGTCTGTGAATAATAACAATTTTCACATATTCCTGAGTACTTTACATACTTTTTTTTCGAAATAGCAAGTAGATGTTGTTTGCTAGTTAATATTAGATTGAGATAATGAACCACATTTAAAAAAATAAAAAAAAATCACAGGTAGTAGTATCTTCCAATAATTTTCTCTGAAATCTTGACCCTTTCTCTTTTCAATGTATATGAAAAAGAAATCAGCCTTGCAGTACTTTTTCATTGTGATATATGTGAGAGTAATAACAATTTGATGTGTTAAAACTTTTGTTTTTTGCTAGTTAATACTAGATTAGTATAATGAACCACATTAAAAAAGATTCAGAGGTAGTGATGTCTTCCAATAATTTTCTCTGAAATCTTCATCCTTTCTCTTTTCAATGTATATGAAAAAGAAATCAGCCTTGCAGTACTTTTTCATTGTGATATGTGTGACAGTAATAACACTTTGATGTTTTAAAAATTATGTTGTGTAAGAATAATAGCTTTGTATTTTTTTATTGATGTGAAATTCAAAACAATTTGATAGAACAGTCAGAGTATATATATATATATATATATATTAGTTCTCTTTAAAAAAAAATTG
>APFE031271069.1:0-19491 GCA_000404065.3 Pinus taeda | reverse complement strand
TTAAGGCTCTGGTGGAAAATCAGACAGAGAAGAAGATAAAGGTGTTGAGGACAGATAATGGTGGAGAATTTTGCAGCAAGGAATTTGAAGAATTCTGTAAGAAGTGTGGTATAGCACGGCAGAAGTCTACTCCATATACACCTCAGCAAAATGGAGTCATAGAAAGAATGAACAAGACGTTGATGGAAAGGGCAAGAAGCATGCTCAGTGGTGCCGGGTTAGGACAAGAATTCTGGGCAGAGGCGGTGGATACTGCATGTTACTTGGTCAACAGGTCACCTTGATCAGCGTTGGAGGATAAGACTCCACAAGAAGTATGGACTGGTAAGAAACCCTCTCTTTCACATCTGAGGGTATTTGGATGTGATGCATATGTACATGTTCCAAAGGAGAACAGAACCAAGTTGGATAGTAAATCTGAAAAGTGCATCTTTATTGGGTATAAGGATGGTTTAAAGGGTTATAAACTTTGGAACCCAGTCACACGGAAGGTTGTGTACAGTCGTGATGTGGTGTTCAGAGAGGTGAAAGATGTTATCAAACATGAAGTCCAACCAAAGGAACCTGTGAAGATAGAGTTTGAACTAAAGGAGGAAGAATCAGACTCTGTAGCAGAGGAGGAATCAGAATATGAAGAGCCACAAACTCCGGCTATGAGAAGATCAGTTCGAGAAAGAAGGTAGCCAGAAAGGTATAATCTATCTGCTTTCTGTTCAAATTTTGCTTTTTGTGTTACTGATGATGATCCCAGAACTATGAAGGAAGAAGTGGATTCAGAAGATGGAAAACTCTGGAAAGAGGCCATGGTTGATGAAATGGCATCTTTGCACAAAAATGAGGCTTGGGATCTGGTGGAGTTGCCGGCTGGAAGGAAACCTATTGGAAGCAAAAGGGTGTTCAAGAAGAAAACAAATGCAGAAGGAATGGTGGAGAAATGCAAAGCTCGGTTGGTAGCAAAAGGTTATTCCCAGGTGTCGGGAATTGATTTTGGTGATATTTTTTCTCCTGTTGCCAAGGTAACTTCTATTAGATTACTTTTATCTGTTGCTGCTGCTTTTAATTTTGAGGTAGAACAGATGGATGTGAAGACAACATTTCTTCACGGGGATTTGGAAGAGGAAATCTACATGAAGCAACCTGAAGGCTTTGTGGTGAAGGGTAAGAAAGAACTGGTATGCAAGTTAAAAGAAGTCTCTGTATGGGTTAAAACAATCACCAAGGATGTGGTATCAGAAATTTGATACATTTATATGGGGACTTGGCTTCACCAGAAGCAAAGCAGATCACTGTGTGTATTTTAATTAATTGGTGACCGTGTTATTTATATGGTCTTGTATGTGGATGATATGTTGCTGGTTGGAAATGACAAAGAAATTATCCAGGATTTGAAGACCCAATTGTCCTCCAAATTCGACATGAAAGATCTCGGTGCTGCAAACTATATTTTGGGCATGGAAATTAAAAGAGATCGAGCAAAGAGGAAGCTCTGGGTAAACCAGAGGAAGTATGTCGAGACAATATTGCAGAGGTTTAATATGCAGGACAGTAAATCGGTGAAGGTTCCTATTCCTGTAGGTGTGAGGTTATCTGTTGAACAGTGTCCCAAGACACAAGAAGAGGAAGAGGACATGTCCCGTGTTCCATATGCACGTGCAGTCGGTAGCTTGATGTATGCAATGGTCTGTACTAGACCAGACATTGCACATGCAGTGGGAGTATTGAGCAGGTTTATGTCAAAACCAGGGAAGGAGCACTAGACAGTAGTGAAGCGGGTTTTCAGGTATTTGCACGGCACTAGTGATTATGGTTTATGCTACCAAGGAAGACCAGGATTCGATAGAGTGTTGGATATTCGTGGCTTTGTTGATGCAGACTGGGCTGGAGATCTGGATTAGAGAAGATCTACAAGTGGGTATGTGTTTAACCTATTTGGAGGTGCAGTCAGTTGGATGAGTAAGAAACAATCTGTAGTGGCACTATCAATTACAGAGGAAGAATACATGGCAGCCACTCATGCAAGCAAGGAAGCAGTTTGGTTGCAGAGATTGTGTTCAAGTATGGGGTTAGTACAGGGAGCTATAAGGATAGACTGTGACAGCCAAAGTGAAATTTTCTTGGCAAAGAACCCTGCTTATCATTCAAAGACAATGTTCAGTATCACTTTGTGAGGGATATGATAGAAGACAAAAAGGTGTTGCTGGTAAAGGTGGACACTTTGAAGAATACTGCAGATGCATGGAAAAAATCTATGAGGTCTGAGAAGTTCTCTTGGTGTAGAGAAACAATGGGCATTTCAGGGATGGAAAAATGACTAAGCTCTCCTGTGGCCCCTTGTGGAAAGAAAACAACAAGTGGGAGATTGTTGGGTTGTGTTATATTCTTTCCATGACTAGCCTACGTAGTGAACCGGGGGGTTTGAGGGGGGCGGGTAGCCCCCTCTATGGGGTCCGGGGCAGCGCCCCGGGAAATTTTTTTTTTGGACCCTATATTAGGTTGGGAAAACCTACCTATGGTTTTCAGTCCATGGTTTTGGACACGATGGTTTTTTGATCCATGGTATTGAATGCTTCGGCATGTATAAATATGTATTGTAACATTGAAAGGAACATATTGAAAAATCAAGTTGGTAGTCTCGGTTTTGGGATCCAGTGGGAAATATATGTGTATATGTGTTTTATGTGTTATGCTCTCGCATTTTTATTTTTCCTGTGATTTAGAATTCGTATGCAGGTAATTTCTGTACGGGGTTAAAACCTACACCATGTACCTGTATCCAGAATCACTCATGACGACACAACATCAAATCCATAAATCTCCTAGTCTACCATGATGCATCATCTTACATTTTCAGGTTTAGGTGACTGGGAGAGAGGACAAGGCTCTGAAACTACATAAAGCACATTTCAAGTCGAGATGTGAGGCCCTAGGGAACTGTCAAGAAAAATTGCGTAGAGGTCACTGAAAGACTGGGTTGAGTAGTCTGGAACAAAAATGACATTCTGCATAATTTGTCTTAGCTGAGAGGCAAAAATGCACAATTTTTTCAGGGAAGGCAATGCGGGTAGGAGGAAGGACTTGTAGTGAAAACTTTGCAGCTTTTCAGAGGAGGATGGGAGCGGTTTGCGGGAGATTGCTGGCCAAACTATGCAAAGCCGGGAGGAAGTCATGTAGGACATGTCTATGCAGTTTCGGGCTAAGTGGGGTGTCGGGCAACTGGTGTACAGTCCAAGAAAACTGCGCAGCTTTTAGGAGGAGTAGCAGGCTAGCTGACAGGCGGACTAACTGACAGAACTGCGCAATTTTCAAAGACAGTGCAGTGACACGAAAAAGGTTCCTATCCCTCTTGTATGCACAATTTCTTCAGTCATTGCAGGTAGGAAGGTTGACAACTTCTACGAAAAGTTTGGGAGGAGTGTAGCCCGGGGTCACTGCCCAATCAAATTCTCTGGTTGACCTGTGGGAGAGTTGATGCATAGGATTGCAGGCAATGTAGATTGAGATAGATTCTTGGGAAAATTCTACATTATTCTGGGTGATAGTCAGCCAGGTCGATTCTAGGATTCCGCAGTGTAGACTGCCTGGGAGGCATCCTCAAGCTTTGTGCAATTTTGGGCAGCAGTACTTGGTCACTGAGGGATGAGACTGCACAGTGCAGCTCAGGGGAGGTCCAACTAATGGAGGGTGGTTCTGTTAATAAATCTTTGGCAAAATGGTTAAGTGTGTGAGCGAGTGAACTCGTGTATACATGACCTTGCAAATACACACTAAACATGACTTGACGACAAGACATCTCGAACCAACAAGACAACATATGCTCAGTGTGATTGACTAAAGGGTCTGAGAGACAAGTGCAACACTTGAGATAGATCGCCGAATGAACATGACAACACTTGCACGACATTGCATACGACTTCATGTGTGTGTGCGTCAGATGCTTACATAGCAAACACAAATTGTACACACAAAGACAAACTTTGAACATAGCTAGAACAAGACCGCAAGCATGACATTGCAACCAACATGCTAAAAGATGATCGATGAACGATCAAGCAAAGAGGGTGTAAAGACTCGACACGAGCTCATGGAATGAGCTCGAGCGTTCACAAACATCAAAGAAAAACCAAGGAAGGCTCTGAAATTGGATGTAGGCCAAAATTTTGGAGGGCGTTGCAGCCACTATGACATTTGGCGACACACTGGTTGAATACCAACTTCTCTATTTCGGTCCATTGACAGCACAGGGCCTTGGTCTATTAGGGAGTATTGAATTGTTGTGCGGGTTACATCGATTTCCCCACTTACCCCATGGACAGACATGGTTCACCTTTTGCTAACTCAGTCAAACACAACAACAAGTTTCAAAATTGGAAAGGGTATTTTGGCTCGTGAGTTTAAAATTTTTAGAGTATAAGTTTTCATCTCTGGTGTTGCTTTGCTACCAGCAAGCCTGGACAGTACCCCAACGGAGTCACGTAAGAACACACACATTTCTCCACTTACAACAAGCCTAGTCAATACCCCGATGGAGTTGCATGCTTCACCTCTCTACGCAGGAAGCCTTTCTCTTCTTTTGCCTTTGTATTTTTGAAAAGAGAAATGTGAATAGGAACTTATTTATTTTTGGAGTGGAAGAGGGATCGTGAAATATAGATCATAAGAGGCTGTTCCTTCATAGAAGCATATAAGACCTCTACAATAGTTGGATGAGCTTGAACACACAGAGTAGAAGACTGAGTACAAGCATGGGGTTCCCTAGTGCGGACACAAGTTCATGGTTGGACCAGAGCTTCCCTTACAGATGGCTCATATTTTTTGTCAAGAATTCATCGGCTGAAGGTTATAACCAAGCACAGAGAAGATGAACATAAGATTGGCCAAGTGCTATAGTGTCACAGGACTCTTTGAATCTCAGCCACATACTCATTCCAAAGATAGAACTCAGTAGAGGGCCACTTATTGATAAAACTAAAAATAGCATGATATTAAGAAAACAAGCAAAAACGAAGAAAAAATAGTAAAACAAAATGAAAAGACAACAAGCAGTAAAAAAAACTATGTACATGGAACGAGGTGTGGCCCCGACTTACTGAAAGTAGTGCTTTAAGTCTTGGGCATTGACAGGAAGGTTGTCAATCCTCTCATCGAGTGATTGCAGATAGTACATGTGTGGGCCAAGCTTTTCCTGAAAACTATACATACCAATCCACAAGGACTAGAACTTCGTATAGTTGCCTTTGTCTTCATGGGGTTTGTCCCATTTCAAGACTAAGTCACCCACATCGAAGTTAGCATTCCTTGTAGACTTCTTTTAGAACCATATCTTGATACAATTTTGGTGGAGTGTGAATTTTTCTTTTGTTTTCTTCCTTTCTTCCTGCAACTTGTGAAGTGTATCCATCGTATGCTAAACTAGCAGACAAGGCTTGCCTTGGGACTTTTGGGATAATTGGAGCACAGGTAAGTAGATATTTTGTAGAAGGATGGCGTATTTCCCATAAAGAAGGAAGTATGAAGTGTTTAGAGAGGATTTGGGTGTTACACGGTCAGCCCATAAAGCGTCAAAGCAGGGTGCTAGTTACACTGTTCAGAGTAGATGGTCTTCTTGATAACGTGGATAAGGTTTTTATTTATAGATTCTGTGAGACCATTTCCCTGTGGGTAGTAGTTAGATGAGTGTTTAAGCATAATACCATATTGCATTGCAAAATCATACAACTTCAAAGATGAAAATTAAGTTGCATTGTAAAAAATAAGTGATACTAAAATGCCAAATTGTGAGATGATGTTTTGTTGGAGGAAGTTGATGACTTCCTGGTCATTCACTTGCTTAAGTAGAACTGCTTTTGTCCACTGCGTGAAGTAATTTGTCGCTATCAAGATGTAGCAGTGTTGTCTCAATGAATGTGGGAAGATTTCTCCAATGATGTCCAGGCCCCACTATTCAAATGGTTCTGCCACTGCAATAGGGTGTAGTGGGGCTACTGACCTTCATTTTTTTTTGGCGCATCGCTGACAGGCTGGGCACTTACGGGCATAGGCATGTGCATCCTTGAATAATGTGGGCCAGTAGAAATCAGCTCACATCACTTTGTGTGCAGTGGTGTTTCCTGCAAAGTGGACCTTGGCTAGTTCACCATGCAGATCATCAAAGACCTTCTCTGAATCATGTGCCTCCAGGCATCTTAGCAAAATTCCATTGCTGTTCTTTTTGTAAAGCATTCCATGTACCAAATGATAAGGTAAAGATTTGAGGTGAAGTGAGAGGGTATGATTCCATGCTCAAGGTACTAGCACACATCTTCATACCATGAGTTTCTGTATGAAGTGGGTGGTGCTTGCTCTACATCATGCATCTCAATTTTTTTCTCCCAACCAACGAGCTCTTCTTCTTCCTTTTGTGCATGGACTGCTTCAGCTGTGAGTCTGCAGAGATCATGACCCTTGATAGTGTGAACTGGCTTGATGTCAAGATCATACTCTTGCAAGCCTATCATCCAGTTCGCATGTATTTCACCCATCTCTTTTTGTACAAGCAGTGATCAGACTGTTGGGTGTGGCACAAAGACTATGTGATGGTTCTTCAGCAAGAAGGGTCTGAAGTGTTTCACCACCTTGTATACTGTGTATGCTTGTTTTTCGATGGTGGGGTAGTTGAGTTTGGGTCCTTGCATGCTTGCACTCATGAAGGAGATGGGACATTTTTCGTTCAGCTCATCCTTCTAAGTGAGCACTGCAGCAAGCGAATTTTCGAAGGCGAAGGTATATAGCAATAAATCCTTGTTAAAATATGGGTTGTAAAGGGCAAGCACATCTGCTATAGTCTCCTTGATATGGGTGAATGCATTCTTTTCCTTCTTACCCCAGTTGTAGACTGCATCTTTCTTAATCATGTCTTGCCTAGGTTTCACAATCTATGCATAATTCGAGATGAACTTCCGGAGGAAGTTTATCTTTCCCAAGAAGGATTTCATGGCTTTCTTATTGGCTGGGTGAGGAATCTGTGTAATTGTCTGAACTCAGTATAGATCAACCTTGATCCCACTTCTAGAAATGATGTACCCGAGGAGGCTCCCCTTAAATACTGGAAATACACTTTCTTGGGATTCAAGGATATCCCATATTTTTGGCATTGCTCGAATATCTTCTTCAAGTGGCATATGTGGTCTGACCGTTTTCTAGAAAATATAGTCACGTCATCAAGGTACACCACTACGCATTGTCCGATAAGTCCACGGAAGGTGATGTCCATGGTGTGCTGAAAGGTTGCGCTTGTATTCACAAACCCAAATGGAATTCTCCTATAGTCGAATGTACCTCACTTGGTACAAGAGGTAGTTTTCAATTTATCAAGTTATAATACCAGAACTTGGTTATATATTGAAAACCATCGAGCAAGGAAAACATTTCTACCCCAGATATTGTTTGTAAAATATGCTCCATTTACGGCATAGAGTAGTTGTATTTTTCCGAGGCGTGGTTCAAGTTTCGGAAATCAACACATAAGCGGATATCCCCGGACTTCTTACATACAAGAACTAAGTTAGAAACCCACATGTAATGACGAACTCTATAAATGATCTGTGCATCGAACTACTTAGTCAACTCTTTCTGTATGAGGGGTTCAAGTGACATATTTATTTTTCTCAACTTTTGCTGAAATGGATTGACCCCTTCTTTGATTGGAATCACATGTTGGATTATTCATGTGTTGTATGTTTTCAGATCTTTGTATGTCCGCGCGAACACATCCTGGTACTATTTGAACAAGAGGGAAAAGGCTTGCCACTCCTGTAGTGTGCAACATGTACCGAGATTAATGAACTTCGGATATTGTTATGTTCCCAAGTTGATACGTTTGTACATCATGGTGGAACTGTGGGTTTTGTTGTTCCTTGGCCCTTGAAAGTGGTTTTGCAAGTCATAGAGATTTTCGAGAGATACCACACCCTTGTGGATTAGGTTACCTTTCATGTCATCAATTGTGGCTTGTAGAGACTGCTCATGCTCGTCTTCATCAATCTCTGCATCCTTGAAGACATCAGCGTTGGCCATGAAGTGCAGTATCTATTAATCATCATAAAAAATAGGTAAATTAGTTATGTTATCAGGGATAGAAGGCTTATACAAAATTTCAACAGTAAATCTATCCCTAAGCGGTGTCATCCTAGAAGCTGCGTTAGCTAAGGCATTGGCAACTGCATTACACATTCTTGTTACAACAATGATATTGAAAGCTTGGAAGTTATAGATCAGTTGCCATACCTCTTGTTAATAACTTTTGAGATGAGGTGAAAAACAATGTATGTTGTTACGTACCTGTCGTACCACTATTTCTGAATCACCTACCACTTTGAGCGGTACAACATTGAGGCTAATGGCTTTGTGCAAGCCCAATAAAAGCTTCATATTCAATAGTGTTTCTCGTGCACAAAAACTCCAAGCGGCTTGAGATCAAATGTTTCATGTGCTTTGGGTCTACTAAGACACACCTGGCTCCAGAGCCGTCCTATGTCTTCGATCCATCAAAATACAGGGTCCACAACTCATCTGTACACAGACCGCTTGATGAATTAGTAGCACTACTATGACTACTAGTACTACTACTGTTGTTGCTACTAGTGTTACAATGTACTATACATGTTTCATTTCCATCACTTGGGCAAGGAAGGAGACCCAACTGTGTGTCTGGTGGGGTTGGAGCTGGTTGTGCAAGATAACACCCAGCTGTGTTCCCAAGAGGAAGTTTCCAAAGATGAGTTCTGCGAGAGCCAATGGTTTTTTCTCACCATTGATGGGAGTGACATTATGTTTCATGTATCTCTCGAATAACACCCGGATCTCATTTCTTATGCCCTGGGTTGGAAGCCATAAGAGTGACCAGTCTATGGCAAAGTATCCATTCAACTTTTTGGACTAGTCTCTGCTAAGTATTAAGCCATATGCTTCTGGTATGCCCACAATGACGATGTTGATGCACTGGTGAAATCAACCATCATGAGATAATAGGATGATCACATCTCAAAGTTCACCAATGGCTGGTACACATGTTTAATCTAGTTGGATGATCAACGCAAATGTCTTGGTCCATTGCACATTGATCCTCTTGGCAATTGAGAGTGCATGATGTTAGTTGATACACCAAAGTCAACCAAACAGTTGTGAACATTGCAGTTAAAAATTTCACATGAGAGTAAGAATGGAGGGAAAATAGAATTTGCTTCTTCCATCTGGAGTGTGTTGAGAATAATTGTGAGTGGGGCGGGAGATGTGCTTGCCCCCTCGATGGTAGAGGCTACACTATATGTGGATGTTTGCCCCAATGTGTGCATCAGAATATCTCGCTGACCCTTGAGCTTAGAAAAATAAAATAAAGAGATGCTTGCACGAGTTTTCTTCATATCTTCCATAATATTCTAATCAAGAGCAGGTAAGCTCACGGAGGTGTCCGGGGTTAGAATCATGTTTGTACTATACGGTGGAGTGTTCTGAAGTTTACTGCTTATTGACATACTCTTATTTGCAGCTGTCTTCCCCAACTTGGTTTGTGAATTCTTCTTTGGGATGGCTGGTGGATCAACCTTCCTAACCAGTTCAAGCATCTCTTACATCTCCCCAACAGTAGGGGAGCCCCCTAACTTCTGAGATTGAATCGACGACTTTGTGTTGGGGGTTGCTTTTCAGTGTTCATTTTTTTGCATTGCACGTGAGCATTGATACATGTTGATCACCTGCCCTGTACCTGGTGCCTCATTAGATGCAACATATTCTTCATCATCCTTGTCTTCTGGTGGACACTGCGTTTTTTTTACCACATTTGTCAAATTATTGCACACTGAGTCCACAACTCATTTCCATTCCAAACAAGTCCCTTCTAGGTGATGGTCTTCATGGAATGAGCAAAATTTGGAGTTCGCACACATTTACATTTGGAACACTTAGCTAGAGCTCTACACAGTTTTATCCAAGAAGCTATTGCTTCCTGATGACATGCTCCTCTTCTGTTATCTGAGAGGTCGATTGCTCGTAGATGTCTCAACCATTTGTTGCTTTAGATCAGACACCACTATTGTCAAGTTCTTGACAAGATGAGTAATGGTTTCAATGTCACTTGCTTCCTTGTCTTTTCCTTTACTCATAGCAGCCTAGGGCTTCCTACTCGCATCTTTGGAGTCTTTTGCCAGTTCATCATCCTTGATGTCTCCAATTGCACGCAAGTATTTTTCCACATCGATTGCCTCTTCACAATTTTCGAGTAACGTTGGTTTGGCAGCTCGCTTGATGAACTGCGCAATACTGCATGGCAGTGCAGACGTGTAATAGTTGACAGTGATGGAGTCATGAGGTTTTGTATCTGTTGCAAACTTTTTAAAGATGCATAAAAACCTCTGATTAATGTCTTTTACCTTCTCTTTCGACTCCATCTTGAGACTTCCCAACCCTTTGAGTAACATGGCAAGGGTCTTGTCATCATCGAATTTTTCCAAAAACATTCTTTTGAACATACCCTAGTTCTGGATGGAGTTGATAGGAAGGTTGTGATACCATACCGTTGCTCAACCATCCAAGGTACACAGACAATCTGCATGCAACGTCGTCATACCCTACCTCAAGTGTCTGTGGTTGTAGGTAGAAGTTTTCCAAGTGGTCTTATGCCTCCACTCTTCTGTTAGGGTCATGCTTTGTCAACATCCTCTCCAAACACTTTGGCATCTTGTGCAAAGTACCCGGGAGAGCTAATGGTCCCTTAGTCATCTATTCCAATTTTTTATCAGCCATGCCTTCTTCTTCTTCATCCTCCTCCTCTTCTTCAAAATCTGATGGTTCCACCTCTGAGTTGATTGGTTCATCTCTGTCTCCACCTCCTTTGTTGCCTTCCCCTCCACCTCCTGTACCAAAATCTGAGCCCAAGATCACGAGGGTGTCCTATTCTCTGTGTCAGAAGACTGGAGGTTACTCTCCATTCTTAACAACTTCTACTAGACTATTGAGAGTGACAAGAACCACTTCTTCCATTGATGAGAAAACAAGTCTTGTGGGAATGGTCTTTGGCTTCTTTGATGTGTATGGAAGATCTTGTATTCTTGGGATCAGTCGAACTGCTTTGTAAAACTGACAGGTGATGGGACAGACAGAGAGGAGGTGTTGATACGAAATTTGGTGTTCACGTCTGGGAGGTGAGGAGTAACCAATTTTAGAGTTGCACATAGGTGAGAGGGAGTTCGATTTACTACCTTGACCAGATGATTGATGGGTGGGGGTGAGAGTACATTCAACCATAAACAATTGGCGGCCCTCCTTCTAGTGCAAAAAATGTTGGCGGTGTTGGACCCGCCAACATTCAGGGGATCTCCCCGGTATGAATTCCCAACTAGACCTCACATCGTTTGGTGTAGGAGTCCCATTTGGTATGATGGCCTGGTTTTCATTATCTTAAAGATATACCTTAGCTCTTGCTTGTAAGCACATGACAGTAGCATACTTAGTCTTCAAACAACGAGGTTCGTGTGCTTGGTGAGTGCTTAGTGTAACTTGTGTCTAAGTTCTTTCACTGCAGAGGGAGAGCGTGAGAGTGAGTCTCAAGTTGAAAGGGAATAGTCCCAACTCTATTAGAGACACACAACACAATGGGACATGCGCAAATTTTGGCGGAGTAGTCCACATAGATGTGGCAGTCACAAACACAAAGTAAACAGATAGGACGTACATCACCCAATGAAATAGTCCACATGAGTGCGACAGTCGTTATAAAAAGTTTACAAGAATGAATCTATCTAGTGTCCAACGGGGTAGTCCACATGGGTGAGAAAATGTTTAAAATTGATACAAAACATTTCCAACAAATTATGCACTATAACAACCGAAATAGTTCAACTGTCTTAGTATTAGTTAAAACAACATGCATTACAAGCGTCCAAAGAATAGTCTTACAAACGAATACAGTACATGTGTGAAAATGTGTTAGCATGTTAACAGGCTTCTGAATTAAGTGAGAGTTCCAAGACACATCCATACACCATACATCACTAACCCCAATAATTGTGTGTTGGAGCCACTAATCGCTCCTTAAAGAAAAGACTATAGACTCTCAAGGCTATGAGGGAGGAGCCAAATCAAAAAATTCCTTTGCATGGACAAATGAGGGGTATATATAGCCAAGGGTGAACTTGACCCTTGTGACTCTTCGACTTCCTTCATGACTGTTTGACTTACACGACTCTTCAACTAACATGAATCTTCAACTTCGTATGTGGGTCTCTTGGACTTCCACGTTACATTAAATTGATTACAATAGTATGGCCCACAATAGTGATTTGGCTGAGACGACTCATGACATGACTCGCCATGACAGTGCTGGTCTGTTCATGCTGATGGTGGTGTCCATGTTGAGCTGCAGTGCTGCTGAGTGATGAGTGTGCTCTTGGTGTATCATAGCTTCGCCTTTGCATGGCAAGGTGTGTAGAGTCTTTGATGGTATTGGTGTTCACTTGATGTTGCATGTGCATGTATCCCATTCAATAGTACTTGGCATGCTTCATGTGTTCATCTGTTTGCGAACAAGTCTCCTAGCATGCGCTCCTTTTTCATCTTGTCGTCATCATGCCATGTCTCATCCATGTACCTGTATCTGCAATCACTCATGACGAGACAACATCAAATCCAGAAATTAGTATACCATGATGCATCATCTTTCATTTTCGAGTGCAAGTGATCGGGAGAGAGGACAAGGCTCTGAAATACGTAAAGCACATTTCAAGCTGAGATATGGGACCCAAGGGAACTATCAAGAAAAACTGTGCAAATGTCATTGAGAGGATCGGTTGAGAAGTCCAGAACAACAATGACATTTTGTGGGATCTAGTTCAACTGGGAGGCAAAAATGTGCAACTTTTTTAGGGAAGGTAGTGCAGGTAGCAGGGAGGACAGGCAATGAAAATTGCACAAATTTTTAGAGGAGGTTGGGAGTGGGCTGCGAGAGATTGCTAGCCAAAACTACACAGAATTGGGAGGCAGTCATACAAGATATGTCTGCACAGTTTCTGAGCTGAGCGGGGTGTCAGGAAGCTAGTGGACAGTCCAAGAAAACTACACAATTTTTAGGAGAAGCAATAGGCCGGATGACAGGGGGACTAATTGAGAGAATTGCACAATTTTCAGAGACAATTCACTGATATGTAGTAGGTTCCTATCCCTCTTGTCTGCACAATTTCCTCAGTCAGTACAGGCAGGAAGGTTGGAAACTTCTACGTAATTCTTGGGAGGAGTGAAGCTCGAGGTCACTTCCCAGTCAAATTATCTGGTTGACTAGCAAGAGGCTTGATGGCTAGGCTTGTAGGCAACATAGGTTGAGATAGCCTCTTGGGAAACTTCTGCACTATTCTGCGTGATAGTCAAGCAGGTCGATTCCAGGATTCCGCAGTGCAGACTATCTGGGAGGCAGCCTCAAGCTCTGTGTAATTCTAGGCAATAGTACTTGGTCATTGAGGGTTGAGACTGTGCAGCGCAGCTCAGTGGAGGTCCAACTGATGGAGGGTTGTCCGGTCGACAAATCTTAAAAAAACAATTAAGTGTGTGAGAAAGTGAACTCGTGTATACATGACCTTGCTAACACACACTCAACATGACTTGATGACAAGACATCTTGAACCAACAAGACAACATATGCACAATGTGACTGACCAAAGGGTGCGAGTGACAAGCGTGACACTTGAGATATATCGTCTAACGAATGTGACGACACTTGCGCGACATTGCATACGACTTCATGTGTGAGTGTGGCAGATGCTTACATAGCGAACAAAACTTGTACACACAAAGATAGACCTTGAACATAGCCAGAACAAGACCACAAACATGACATTGCAACCAACATGCTAAAAGACGATCGGTGAACGGTCAAGCAAAGAGGGTGTATAGACTCAACACGAGCTCATGGAATGAGCCTAAGTGTTTGCAAACATCAAAGAAAAAACCCAGGAAGGCTCCAAAATTGGATGTAGGCCAAAATTTTGGATGTAGGCCAAAATTTTGGAGGGTTTGCAGCTGCTACAACAAACTCGTAAAAACATCAAAAAATGATGAAATCGTCGATCATGATGGGACCAAACCACTCATTCTCTGGGTTCATTAAATATACTTAGAGGGATTCATCCGAAGGATGAACTTACAAATCAATCATATGTTATACTCCTCAATCTTGTCAAAAATAAAGAGGTGTTGACTAATAATGGTTGGGGAAATTTGGAAAACAAGATACTCCACTTGTTAATGTCAGTGTGTCGCTCTTGAACATGAAACTCTCCCAATTCATCTCCGTCGTTTTTGGATTTGGAAATATGCTTGTATTTTGGTTTATCATACATTTTCAAAGCCTCCATTTTGGTTTTGGGTCAATGTTGCCAAATTCATTTCAGTGTCGCTGCTATTATCAAGAGAAGTCATTCAATCAATATCTACTAAAATACTCTTAATCCTTCACTCCATGTCTGTCGCTCCTAATTGAGATCCATACTAGCATCATTTTGATCATTTTGTCTCAAATCATCATACCTGTTTCATGTCGTTGATTTCGGCTACATCAAGGCCCTCATGCAATGGGTCACTTCCTATCGACATCAACTCATTATCTAGGAAGTTGACTTGGAAACAACCCTTTGGTAATTTGGTGCTTGCATACATCAATGGAAAGTTTCCTTGCTCTCAAAAACAAGTTTACATCATTGGACTTCGACCGAAAGATTCTGTGTGGTGTTCGACGTCAACTAATTCATTCACACCATACAGATTGTACTAGAGTACCTTGAGAGCCATTAAGATCATTGGTGGTTTCTCTCACATCTGTTAACAACTTGCATCATTGGCCGGTAATCAGATGGTGTTTACCATGTTCAACTTTAGCTCATTAATTTACATGGTTAGACTCATATATTGTCTGGTCATGTGAACGAGATAGAAGAGCTTGAATCTAATTTCATCCATTCAGGTTATGATTTCAAGAGTAATACAAGATCACAATATATGATGGCTATGATCATACAAACAATCATCTAGTCATGGGTCCACTCTTTGTCATCAGTGGACATATATTTTAGTCATTATATATGTAATGCTAGCTTATGTGTTGAGCATGGACATAAATCCCTCAAAAAAGATACCATGATGTAAATTTATTGTAACAGATGATGATCTCGCCGATTGTTCTTGATCCCCACTTGTCACAAGGAAAATCACTTCAGACACAAGTTGTCATTTCTGACTGTGTACTTTTAGGGGGCAATATATTATAGGCTATTTTGTTGAATCTAGTCAATAGGCATTCAAACATGATCAGTTCACATCCTTTAATATATTATCATCATCCCTACACAAATCCCTAAGCATGACTATGCTAAATCTTTGAGTTTCTGCTCTTGACTACTGAGATTCCAAGCTTTTAAAGCCTAGAGAACCCTAGCCCTTTAGGGACCAACATTGACTACCAGGTTGAACCTCTCTGCACCTACACTGATCACCAGCAGGTTTCTCAGTCTTGGGGGTGCATTGATTTTAGAAATTAGGGAAAAATAAAAAGCATCATGAAGCTTACTCTTCTAGAAGCTTCCTGCAGTTGTTTCAACCATTTACCTTGGATAAGAGTCTGAAATCCTATCCTATCCCACCTTAAATTTTTCACCTCTTATCCCTTGAGCTCATCCTCCCATCTCAAGTGGATCTCAAGCCTAGATTGGTAAATGGATAAGAATTCATGAAATACCTCCCTCATCTATATATTTACAACAATCCATGGGAAAAGGGTTGGTTTTTGGATATTTATTCTATCCTCATGCTATTGCTTTGAGAGTCATTATTCCATGCATTAGGACTGACATAGAGGCATGCTTTGTGGCAAGGAAAGGATAACTCAAGTTGGGGAGCTCTTCTACAAGATCAACTCCTATTTTTGACTGTCACTCTCTCCATTTCTATTAATACAAAGAGTAGACTATTTTCTTATGTATGATGTTATGATTTCATGTATTTCAATACCATGTTGATCTATTGAATCAAGTGATTGAATTATGCTACATAGATGTCATATATCTTTGGCTTGTCTTGTTTGATTGTGCATGTTATAATTATAGTGATTAGAGCTAGGATTGGAGCATAAAAGCCGAGGAAGGAGTGAATCTTATGACATATTCTAGGTAGGCGTCATCCCATCATTCAATTACTTTAAGGAAGACATTATGCCCTTTGTTTTCTATTGTTCTAGGTCAATCCACCAGACCTAGGGAAGACACTTTTGTCCATAGTCGTAGATTCTGTATAACATGGTACATCAACAGAATGAAAGCAGTGTGATCTGCACATGCTAGGGCAAGCATGGATGGTGGAAAGACACTAGAAACAATATTTTCTGGTAGAGACAATGTAGTCTCTAGATGTGTAGCACTACTATTGTGTATATGTTGTACATATTTTACATGTTGTACCTGTGATGTTGTATACATGCGGTGTTGTGTATATATGGTATGGTGTACATGTCGTTTATCCAACACTGTGTACATATGGTGCTATGTTCATATTGTATATGTGATGTTGTGTACATATGGTGTTGTGCACATGTTGGATAAGCGATGTTGTGTACATATGGTTCTTTGTGCATGTTGTATATGTGGTGTACTATGTATGCACATTGTATAGTCGTGGTATCGTGACATGTGCATTGTGTTGTATTGTACACTGGGTGTAGGCATATGTGTGTTATGTACACTGTATGTATGTGTATGTGGTTGAAGAGAAGAGAAGCACTAGGTGCTTTCCAGATGTGGCAACTAATCTGATGCGTGTCCAAAAAAGACAAAGAACCAAAGTAGAAGCAAATGCTTAATTGAAGGATAAGTATATGTGTTTTATTTTATTTTTTATTATCCATGTGATCTATGACTCTGATTTATGATGGTTACATGTGATCTATGATTTTGATTTATGACGGTTGATTTTTGAGCTAACTAGATCTGATATGTTTATTCATGACAATTTGATCAAACAACTAGTTTGACTTGTTGTGACAAGAAGTGAATAGAATCATAAGTGTACCTTATTGATGAGCTTCTAATGAGGTATGATTTGAATTTATTTCATTTCGCTTTGAATCTAATGACAATTATGTGTTTGGTAAAGGAAAGCATGAAAATGCCTAATTGGGTAGTTTGAAATGACTGCAAGATTAACAAGAGTAGTGAAAGGAATTGGAATAGGCAACATGTATGTTGGTGAATCACTTCAAGAGCAGGGCCATTGTGCGACACTATTACCCAATTATGTCCATTGATTGCTATGATCATGCTATGACTAGTATGATGGTTTTGAGGTACGGATATTCCTTGGTTTTTGGACCTTCTAATGCGAGGCAAAACTTAGAAGGTGTGTCACTACATGGGAGGGGGTGATCGGATTTCTGAGGGACTGCGTAGCAGAGAGGGAAAGGCCGGGGATGGATTGTTTTGATCATTAGAATTTCCAGATGGAATCAAATGCACATTGGGAGTGTGTTGTGGAACAATGAGATGGTAACTGTTCACTTAGAGGACAACAATGCATGATTGTGGCCCTGGACATTGGATGCAGTTTTGACTTTGGTAGTGGATTCTGGATTTTGGGAAGGAGGTGAATACTAGTAGTACTTTTGAGCGTGGAGGTGTGAGCCTCTAGATTCCCTTGTTGATTGATGCATGCATCATATCATTTTATTTGTTGGATGAGAAAATGTATATATGTGTATATTATTGTAAATACTGTATCGATCTAGATTTATAAAGCTCCATAGGCAGTATGACTATTTTCTGGTTGAAGCAAATGTGTATGAGTAGATATGTGTTTGTTATTGTAAATATTGTAATGAGTTCTGTTATAAAGCTCCAGTAAATGTTATGATTGTCATGTTTTCAGCAGTGGTCATTGTAAATACTACAATGAGCTACGTTATAAAGCTCCATAGGCAATATTTTTTTTTATAATATTTTATTTATTTATTAATTTTTTTTTAGTGGCTTGCTGGTTTATAGGTGTCATTAAACATTTAAGATGATGTTCCCCCAAGGGGGAGGGTTTTGTAACAACCCTGGTCAAAAATCCATGTAATAAATTTAATAAAGGAAAAATAAGACCGAGGTCATTGGACACATATTATGAGCTTGATGTTGGGAAAAACATCCTAGTGGGTGATCATTTGGTTTATTATGGCTAAGGAAATAGGAAAGGCATTGGCAAATGAAAAGAGGCATTAATTGACATTTTATTTATGGAAATAAAGGAATTTAGGAGAAAAGGGAGATGAAAGGTCACAAATTTGAATGAGGAAATTGAAGGGGAAATAGAGGAAAATGAAGAAAATAGAGGCCTCAATGATAAAAAGGATTATGAGGATCATTTCATGGCCTTTTGACAGGTTTTGGGTGGAGCTATCATTCTATTATCTCTCTCAAACACTTGCAGAGAATTCTTGGAGCATACTTGGAGCACTTTAGTATTGACTTGGAATTGGAGAAAAAAGGCAAAGGAAAGCGGGGAAGCGCAAGGAAACAGTTGGATCAGAGGCTACAACTGGATTGCTTTGCATGTATCAAGTTTCATATATGGTTTCCTTGCTAGTTTCGGCATGCATGGTACATGCATGTGGTTTCTTGTTTATGATATGTCATTGGCATGGAGGATTTCCTAGATTGACAATAGTTTTTCCTAGCCTAGCCATTTCTTGGATATCCATGGTGTTAGGGTTTTTACCTTTTGTTTCCTGATTGGTGCTTATGTTCCTTATGGTTGTGGGTTGACTTATTAGTTCCTAGAGCTTTGGTTGGAAAAATTCTTTGGAAGCCCTGTAACAACTTAGGTTGAGTTACTAGTCCTAGAATCCTTTGTTGGAAAAATTCTATGGAGCCCTTGGTGGGTTGAGTTACTATTCCTAGAAGCCTTGGTTGGACAAATGATCTGGAGACCAACAACAACTATGGCTTGTGTTACTAGTCTTGGAAGACTTGGTTGGAACAAATGTTGGCATTATGGCTAAAAGTGTTGTCCTTGATGGCAACCTATTCAGGTGATGGATCACTATACAACAGGACAGTAGCAGAGCTTGTGTACAACAGGACAGTGGCAGAGATTGAAGATCAGCTATCAAATATTGGAGAAAATAAGAGGTACGCAGGTACACCTTACATAAGGTGCGTACACGCAGTCCAGTGTTACATAAAGTGCGTACATACCCGCAGGAAACCCATTCATTGGGTGCGTACCCCAGTGCACACATTCCAAGGTAGTTAAGCGCCCACCCGTGTGGTTTCTCAGTGGTATTTAGCCAACAGTATTGGGTTATCATGGTTTTGGTCCGCGGTATTGATTATTTTATTATTATTATTGAGCCCCATGATCCTTGATTTTAGGAAGAGCTTGCCTATATAAAGCAAAGGAGATCATTTGGCTTAAGCATGTTTTTGGTTGAATATCTTATGAGGG
>APFE031271063.1:47243-83346 GCA_000404065.3 Pinus taeda | reverse complement strand
CTAATACCTACAATTATAGTACTTTTACAATCCAAGGATTATCATTATGAGGATATTTGGCCCGAAGATGTAATCACAAGGGTTATGGAGGGAGTGGATGTGGGTCTAGTTAGATGATCATATTTGTATAGATTTAAAATAAAAATAAAAATATTTTGAAGCAAAAATTTTGATAAAACAATTATTTGATAATTTTAAAAAATTATTATATTATATGTTTGAAATTATTATATTATAATGTTTAAAATAGGATTAGTGTGTTTATATTCATTAAAACAATTATGTATATTATAATGTTAAATAGCATTATGTGTTTATATTCATTAAATTTAAATAAAAATATAGAAAAAAATAATAAAAAGGTTTATTGAAAATTTGGTTCAATTATTATATTGTAGATTTAAAACTTCAAAATTTTGTTGTGGTAAAAAAATTTATTTAAGTATTTGAATTTTAAGTATTTGAATTTTTTTTGTATTGTATCGAATTTGAACTTGGTAACTATGGTAAGGTGATAGCTAATTGAGAACTTGGTAACTATGGTGAGGAGATAGCTATGGTGAGGAGATAGCTAATTGGGCTTGACTTGGTAACTATGGTAAGGTGATAGCTAATTGGGAACTTGGTAACTATGGTGAGGAGATAGCTAATTGGGCTTGACGTAAAGTTTTGAATTTTAAGTATTTGAATTTTTTTTTGTATTGTATGGAATTTGAAATTGGTAACTATGGTAAGGAGATAACTAATTGGGAACTTGGTAACTATATTGAGGAGATAGCTAATTGGGCTTGACGTAAAGTTTTATTTGCTAGTTTAAAGTTTCCTTACTAAAGTTGTCAACAATGAAAAGCACAGATTGTTACACATATCTTTATAACAATCCTTTTTATAAAATGGATTGTTGACTTTTTATAAAATGTATTTTTGCAAAGTAAAGTTTTGAATTTTAAGTATTTGAATTTTTTTGTATTGTATTGAATTTGAACTTGGTAACTATGGAAAGGAGATAGCTAATTGGGAACTTGGTAACTATGGTGAGGAGATAGTTAATTGGTCTTTATAACAATCCTTTTTATAAAATGGATTGTTGACTTTTTATAAAATGGATTTTTGCAAAGTAAAAGTTTTGAATTTTAAGTATTTGAATTTTTTTGTATTGTATTGAATTTGAACTTGGTAACTATGGAAAGGAGATAGCTAATTGGGAACTTGGTAACTATGGTGAGGAGATAGCTAATTGGTTTTGACAAGTTTTATTTGCTGGTTTAAAGTTTCATCAATGAAAAACACAGATTGTTACACATATCTTTATAACAATCCTTTTTATAAAATGGATTGTTGTCTTTTTATAAAATGGATTTTTGCAAGGTAAAATAAAATCAGTAAAGACTTATGGTTGAATTTATCTAGAAAGTTGTTAATAAAATTGGCTGGTCAGTAGAAGTGATAGAATAGATGATAGTTTGCAAAACAAAGGATATATATTTGTGATAGATTTATTAAATAAAAATAGAAATATTTGATAAAACAATTATTGTAATTTAAAAATTATTATATATAATGTTTAAATAGATATGTTTATATCATTAAATTTAAATCAAATATATCCAAAAAAAAAAGTAATAAAAAGGTTATTGAAAATTTATTGAAAATTTGGTTCAATATTATATTGTAGATTTAATAACTTCAGAATTGTGGTAAAACAATTTATTTAAATATATGTAATATGTCTATTTCCGAATTTTTACAATATTGAATTTTAAGTATTTGAATTTTTTTAGTATTGTATCGAATTTGAACTTGGTAACTATGGTAAGGAGATAGCTAATTGGGAACTTGGTAACTATGGTGAGGAGATAGCTAATTGGGCTTGACGTAAAGTTTTATTTGTTGGTTTAAAGTTTCCTTACTTTTGAGTTTTAAGTATTTGAATTTTTTTGTATTGTATCGATTTTGAACTTGGTAACTATGGTAAGGAGATAGCTAATTGGGAACTTGGTAACTATGGTAAGGAGAGAGCTAATTGGGAACTTGGTAACTATGGTGAGGAGATAGTTAATTGGGCTTGACGTAAAGTTTTATTTGCTGGTTTAAAGTTTCATCAATGAAATGCACAGATTGTTACACATATCTTTATAACAATCCTTTTATAAAATGGATTGTTGACTTTTTATAAAATGGATTTTTGCAAGGTAAAATAAAATCAGTAAAGACTTATGGTTGAATTTATCAAGAAAGTTGTTAATAAAATTGGATGGTCAGTAGAAGTGATAAAATAGATGATCCTTTGCAAAACAAAGGATATATATGTGATAGTTATTAAATAGAAATAAAGTATTGATAAAAACAATTATTAAATAATTAAAATTATTATACTATAAATGTTAAAAATAGATTATGTGTTTATATCATTAAATTTAAATCAAATATATCAGGAAAAAATGTAATAAAAAGATTAATTGAAAATTTGTTCAATATATATTGTAAGAATTTATATAACTTCAGAATTTTGGTAAAACAATTTATTTAAATATATGTAATATGTCTATTTCCGAATTTTTACAATATTGAATTTTAAGTATTTGAATTTTTTTTCCGTATTATATTGAATTTGAACTTGGTAACTATGGTAAGGAGATAGCTAATTGGGAACTTCGTAACTATGGTGAAGAGATAAAGTAGTTTAAAGTTTCCTTACTAAAGTTGTCATCAATGAAAAACACAGATGGTTACACATATCTTTATAGCAATCTTCTATCAAAAAAATGTATTTTTATATTTTTGTGTTTTGTTTTTCAAGCTGAGTTTTGTACAAATCCTACTTTGTTTCGAGTATATTTTTATGTGTTTTGTTTTTCAAGCCGGGTTTTGTACAAATCCTACTTTTGTTATTCAATCTGTTCTTGAGTCATACACTCGCTAAATCTTTAATAAAATGAACCAGAAATGGAATGTTCTCTTGTTGTTATGGTTTCTCCATTTTGCATCAGATTTCATTTTTACATGTGCCTAAACATTTATTCTTATTCTCTTCCATTAAAGTGATATTCACATTTATACTCATTCTCTTCCATTAAAGTGATATTTAGACTTAAAGTGATATTCACATTTATTCTCATTCTCTTCCATTAAAGTGATATTTAGAGTTAAGACTAGTAAAATCTCTTTCCTAAACATTTATTCTCATTCTCTTCCATTAAAGTGATATTTAGAGTTAAGACCAGTAAAATCTCTTTCCTAGACATTTATTCTCATTCTCTTCCATTAAAATGATATTCACATTTATACTCATTCTCTTCCATTAAAGTGATATTCACATTTATTCTCATTCTCTTCCATTAAAGTGATATTCACATTTATACTCATTCTCTTCCATTATAGTGATATTTAGAGTTAAAGTGATATTCACATTTATTCTCATTCTCTTTCAGTAAAGTGATATTTAGAGTTAAGACCAGTAAAATCTTGAATCTTCATCTCCAATATGAATAATGTAAATTAAGTAAATTAAAAATCTCTTAGAAAGGTGAAAACATATTTTCATTTTAAGTAAATTAAAAATCTCTTAGAAAGGTGGCATATTTTCATTTTAATGTATTTTGGAATTAAGAAATATCTAATTTCAATGAGAGTGATGCAATTTAATTCCTGGTATGAATATGTAAATTAAGTAAATTAAAAATCTCTTTAAAAGGTGACATATTTCTATTTTAATGTATTTTGGAATTAATGAATATCTAATTTGAATGAGAGTAATGTAAGTTAATTTCATTTAAACAATGTTATTTTTTTTTTTCATTTTTAGAAGAGAGTGCTTCATGTACAACCACATGATCTTAGTCACTCTCTCCAAGTTTTTTAAGCATAGGAATAAAATATTAAATCAAACTAAGCCAAGTTTTTTAAGCATAGGAATAAAATCTTAAATCAAACTAAGCAATTCGTTTCTTTAGGTCCGATAGACCAAATTTTGGTCTTAGTGGATGTTAACCATCATCATCATCAATAACTTTGTTTTTTCTATAATCTTTTATTGCATTACATTTTTTTTTTTTTTTTAATTTGATTTAATATGTTTTTAATGTTATTTTTGTTTTGTAAAATGAATCTTTACCTATATTCAAACTAGGTTTAGCATTGCATTGGTTTTGGATGGAGTTTAAAAGTGTTTGAGGAAACTTCTTATTCTCTATATTGCTAAAACTTTAACTTGTTCAACTCATAGTTGTATTTTCAATGGGAAGATTTAGTCTCGTAAAGAGTTTATGATAAGGTGTATTTCATTTAATATTAAAATTATAGGTAATAAAGATTTTTTGATTTAGTTATCTCTAAAATTTCATCTATTTAAAATAGCCAAAGCATTGAGAATGTAAAGGAAGTTTGTTTAATTCTATGTACAAAATATTTTTATTCATAATTGTTTTCTAAAATTCAAAAATAAATTTTCCACCATCAATTTAACTTTTTCCAATGTCATAGTTCCATTTAAATTGTGTAACTATGTTTAGATTGGAAAGAGTGTATGTAATAGTAATTGTTGCTATTGACAAATTGAACTATAATTGAGTATCCCTAGAATCATAGTGATATCAAACTAAATGAATATCTAAAAATAAAAATAATATTTATGTCAAAGCTATATATTCAAAACAATTAATAAAATCGATAGAATAAAATAATCAAAACAATTAATTCTAAAAAAATGAAAATAAAAATGATAAATTTAAATAAAAAATGGTTCAAACCTAGAACAATTATAACACAATAAAAAATATTAGATCAAAAATTACAAAAAAAAATAATAAAGTAAAGAAAATTAATTAATCATTATTACTACTCAAGATAAAATTCAATTATATATATATATAATATATATATATATATTATATATGAGAAATAGCACGGATCCAATTATTATTATTAATTAAAAAATAAATATAAAATTAAAAATTATATATATATATATATAGAAAAGTAACGAATCTAATATTATATCTCCCAATTATTATTAATTAAATATAAAAAACATGAAACAATACTTCAATATGGAGTTCCAATTCCATTTTATATTTACTCTGATTACTATATAGAT
The DNA here is from genome assembly GCA_000404065.3 of Pinus taeda. Taxonomy (NCBI): domain Eukaryota; kingdom Viridiplantae; phylum Streptophyta; class Pinopsida; order Pinales; family Pinaceae; genus Pinus; species Pinus taeda. The sequence goes on along the minus strand of APFE031271063.1, from coordinate 78,251 downwards.
ACTTATAAAAATAAAAAAAAAATTTAAGAAGATAAATAAATAAAACTAAAAGAAATAGGATCAATTATTATATTAATTAAAATGCTATGGCTTCATGCCCAAAAAAACATAACTCATATTCCTATAACCTTGTTCATATAGGACATTTTTTACTAATTTATTTACTAAAAGGGAAAAAGAGATAATTATGTTTGAGATAAATCTGTGTTATTACTATTGAATACTATGAAGAATATTCTAGAATATTTCATAGTTATTAAATCCCTACCATCCACTTAATAATTATTGGTAAATAAATGAAAATTACGGAAGTCTCATTCTGAAAAAAGGCTAATTAAATGGCTCATAAGAGAGGCAAAACACTTACCACATACCACTTGATATGACATTGCAAATGTTCATATAACTTTTCTTTAATTAATCAATTTAATTAAAATAGAAAAAAAGTGCATAATTGCTTTTGAAATAAATCATAACCTTTAATATTTGACTACTACTAACAATTTATTAGAATATTGTGTGGAGATTAAATATAATGATTAGTAATTAAATCAAAATTTTTAAACCTCTATTCCAAAATATTCATGTCTCATATATACATGCCTATAAACATAATATGCATGTATCATGATTTACATACTTTTATTAGCTAACACACATCCATATGTCAATAGACATCAATATTGTTGCAATCCATGGTGCAAAGGGGGAGGCACTAACCTAAATATATTTCCCAAACACTTTTACACAAGATGCTTTGATATTGGAATAAGAGAACACATGGTGAATGGATTTTGTGAGAGGGGCCTCTTTAATTATAAAAAAGGAAAGGCACGGTAGGTTAACTATTTTTATATAGGTACTTATTTTATAAGTGGTATTACCTTTTGGTTAAAAAATGCCACCTATGAGCAGTGATGGATGATGTTGCAGCTAATGCAATCCATTCAAATCCAAAGTATGGAAATAATCAAATAACAAAACCCACTAGAATTTTCTCAACATCTCAGATAAAGAGCATATGATGTTGTAGTTAATGCAATCTATTCAAATCCAAAGCATGGAAATAATCAGATAATAAAACCCACCAAGTTTTCTCAACACCTCAGATAAAAAAAAATTCTGTGAAAATATAACCCTTGAGAAGTATCCAAAGTCTTCAAATTCCTCAACCAAAAGAAAACTAAGAAATTGAATATATTGATAATGAAATTATCCACATTGTCTTGCGTCTCAAGAGACCTTGTCATAATGAATTTCTTCAAATACAATACTTCAAGATGCCCTCCTTTGTTTAATTGTACTTAAAGAGTACAATCATAGTTAAGGGTTTATGTTTAAAAATTATTTAAAGAATTTTTTAAAAGAAATTATTGTCATTTTCATACAGTTTAAGATTTTTAATTGATATGGGCAGTGAACATCCTTCTTTGTCACCTGACACTCAACATATGAATTTGGAAAGAGGGAGCTCTTTACCTCTGCAAAAGGAAATAAGGAAAGAAATTGTAGGTTAACTATTTTAATATAGGTTTTTATTTTATAAGTGGTCTTACATTTGATTTAAAATATGCCACATGTTTTTACATGAATAGTGATAGATTATGATGTTACTAATATGATCCATTCAAATCCAAAGCATAGAAATAATCAAATAATAGAACTCACAAGACCTTTCTCAACACCTCGGATAAAAAAATTCTCTTTGAAAGAATAACCCTTCAAAAGTATCGAGAGTCTTCAAATTCCTCAACCAAAAGCAAACAATTAAAATAAATATGTTGATATGAATATGCACATTGTCTTGGTTTTCAAGAGACCTACTCGAAACTTGAAACTTTTAAACTCAAGGATGTTGAACAACAAGGGTATACCTAGCATATGGTCCTGGTACAAATTCGTATTTGCACTCAACGACCGATATGAAACTCAAGATCATTTTCATTCAATTGTTTTGGAATGGCTTTTCTCAATTTTAGATTTTTTGCGTTAACATATTAAAATTGCTTCCATGACTTTGATTGGAAGTCTATTATTTGTATTTTCATCTTATTTTGAAGAAAAATTGTGAAATCAAGCTTTGATATCCCTTATTCATGTGCTATAGAAGTTGCATTTGTGTGGGGTTTTAAGATGCATTTCATGAAATTCCAGATCTCATCAAATTTGATCCTACATGCTCAAAATAGATTGTTACATTAGAAAAAATCTATGCTTTTGTTTTTTGGGACTAGTGGTCTCATCATGTCAATGGAATTTGAGATATTGAAAGTCATTTCAAAAATTTTCTCACTTTATTTAGGACAATTGATTTTGGCTTTTGTTACCAAAATCTATCATATGTAATAAATTGGGTTAGAAGGAATTGAATTTGCAAATGTTGCATCTCGTCTCAATTAAGGATGGAAAACGAAATCCTGCAAAACAATGAGATTCCAATTGTAGGATGACATGGTGTAGGATTCCAAAGTAGGATGACATGGTGCAATCACTGTTGGCCAATATCCATTGTGGTTTTAATTTACTGATTTTTTGTATTTTTCCCTTTCGTTTTTTATTTGAATCATACAACAAAGAAACAAAGCTCTTAATAGTTTGTATGCTTTCACAATGTTTCAAATTGTTGAACTTGTTTTGAGTATTAACCACATCTATGATTTTTTTCTCGAGATGTTGCAGTTGCCACTTTCAATGTTAATGCTACTATTTCCTACTCTTTTGCATGCTTTAAAAATGTTTCAAATTGTTGAATTGGTTTTGAGCATTAACCACATCCATGATTTTTTTCTCCAGATGTTGTAGTTGTCAAGTTGTCACTTTCATTGTTAATGCTACGCTTTCCTACGCTCATTCCGTTGCAACATTTGGTGCAATTTCTAGTATATTATTGAGGAAAATATGTAAATAATATATTATTGCAAAGAGAAGCTCATTATACAACATAGTATTAGGAAGATGTTTAAATAATAAATAAGCACATGTTTAAATAATAAATAAGTAGAAGTGTAAATAATGAATAATAAAATAAGCAAATGTTTAAATAATAAAGAATAAATAAGATGTGTAAATAATAAATAAACAAACGTGTAAATAATAAATAATAAATAAGGAGATGTGCAAATAATAAATAAACAAAACAAATGTGTAAATGTGTAATTTCTTAAGCGATGAATCTAGTTGATTTTAACGTTTTTAATATAAAAATAAAATATACTACAATTAAACATAATATTCTCACTATTAAATACCTGGATGCGGGTGACACGTTGACAGAGGCAGGCCAGGTAACCGACACGAGGAGCCTTTGGCATGAAGGCAAGTTGTCCTACGCTTAATGAATTACATTAAAAGCGCATTGAAGGGCATTCAATGCCATTTCCTCCGCCCGAGCTACCAAGGAATTAAGATAGCAGCAAACAGAATGTCTGGGCACGATGAGTTCAGTTTGACAGGCCTGTCTGAACAGGCCAGGGATTTCGGTTCTGCTCTACAAGATAATGGGGGTTTGTGGGCAGAGGAGAAGAGCGTAAGTGCGAGTAAGCCTAGAGGCAAACCCAATTGCTGGTCAGGGAAGCAGAATTGCTTCAGAGGCAGCAAGCAGTTTGAGATTTGGTCCCCACTGCTTCAATTTTTCACGGAGGGGCAAGCAAAGAATTCCCTGTTACAGGTTTATCGGTTCAGGATGCCTCTTAGAGGTCATGCTTCGCCTAGTCGGGGTAGGAAGCATGGTCAGAGGGGGAACCCTGGTGGAAGTGGCATCCATAGCCCGCAGAGGGTTTCCCCGTTGGCTTATGCCTCACCCAGCTCTCCGGGCTCTGACGATTCCGACTCTGATATCAGTAACTTGGTGCAGACGGTTAGATTCAAATACTTCCATCGCACCAACAAGCCAATTATTTCAACAATGATTACAGTGGTTTTCACGGAGGAGGAAGGAGAAGAAGGAAAGGGAAAGGGGATTTTTGAGGAGCAGGAGCCAAGCTCCAACAATTCCTCTCAGAACGGAAGCCAGGAGGAAAGCTCCTACCAACCATCCTCTTAGAGCAAGCTCGAAGAGGAAAGCACAGACATTCAGTCAAAGGAGCAGAAAGAAGCCCTCCGTGAAATCTGTAGCCTTATGGATATGGAAATTACCAGTTTGGAAGCTAAGAAGATACCTGATGAGGACAAGAAGCCTGAGCGCTTCTTCGGTGGTCGTCTGTATCCCGTGCTCCCTCCAGGTTTTCTCAGGCTGGAGGACATTCCGGTTGGCATGGAAATTGAGTTTGTGCCTGACCCAGAGTGAGAGGAAGCAGAATGGGAAGCCGAGCAGCAAGCTGCAAAGCAGAAGGAAAATGTGGACCAGGAGGCTGCCGGGGAGGGGAAGGAGTAAGTTACTTCTCCAGCGTTTTTTGGTTTTTTGGTTTTGTTATGGCGAACACCTGCGCTCTCTCTGGCCATGATCCTCTGTTTACGTGTGTCACCTGTGTTCCGCCTGAGAAGCGTCCAGCATGCCACCTGCGCTCAGCTCGGCGTCGGTCTTAGGTTACGTGCGCCACATGTGCTTAATCTGGGAAGCTGACGTGTGTCCTCCTTCCAGCTTCCCTCTCCTAACAGGCATTTTTTCTTTGTCTTGTCAGTTTTTGTTTATGCATTTTGTTAATTCCACGTCATCATGTCTAAAACTGTAGACTGGAAGTGTATGTGTGAGTACAGGCACTATGTCAAAACCTGTAAACACAATTTTGGTTTGGAAAACTTGACAGAGAGTTGTTCACGCGCTCTCAGAGGTTTCGACCTCTTGTATATATCTTTTTCTTTTTCTTAATATAAATAGTTTAGCATTTGCCCAGAAAAAAAAAAAAAAATAAATCTCACTATAAAATATTAAAATAAACATAGAATATTTTCACAAATAAATATAAAATATTCTCATAATTAAATATTAAAATATTTTTACAATTAAGCATAATTGGCTGTGAGGTTTCGGGTGCAACATCTCCACAGAATCATGGAGAAAGATTGAGCAAATCCAAAAGCGTTCTATAACTTATAACCTGAAAATTAAAAGCAATACACCCTGTCCTATTCTCCTTATAGAAGCAGGTATTTCTGCTATTTAGAGCCTAGCTATGATTAGGTTTATGTTGTACAAGCACAAACTCAATAACATAGACGATCATAGACTTCCTAAGCTAGCTTTAAATTCCAGCCAAAACCACCTAAGGCTCAATCGAGGGTGGCATAAAGACACAAGGACTTCCTAAGCTAGCTTTAAATTCCAGCCAAAACCACCTAAGGCTCAATCGAGGGTGGCATAAAGACACAAGGGCCTGGTTAAACTATTGGGAGATCAACGAGAATGATGCATTGCAAAACATAAATAACATTAAAGCTATTGTTCTTCTAAGTTCAAAGGAAAAATGTGGTGTGAGAAAGATTTAACGGCTAAAAGAAAATTAAGTTATTATAAGAATCATCAACCCCACCCTAGAAGATCAAAAGTATCTCTCTATTTTAACTAGCTCAAGGAAGAAAATTAATATAGCAAAGAATAGAACGAATTCTCATGAGCTCCATAGTGAAACAGGTCGTTGGGCAGTTCCTAAAATGCCATGGATGGAAAAGATTTGCCATATATGTGAGAATAGGAACATCGAGGATGAAAACCACTTCCTCTTAGAGTGCCTCGAGTACAACCACACTAGATCTCAGTTTCACAATCTTTTTTACAATACTGACCTTCCTAGCCTTTTACAATGTCAAAATTATAGTGAACTTGGGAGGCTTCTCTCCAAGATTTTTGAGCATAGGAATAAAATATTAAATAAAAACAAATAATTTGTTTCTTTAGGTCTGATAGACCAATGTTTGGTCTCGGTGGACGTTAACCACCATCATCATCATCAATATCTTCACAATTAATTATTAAAATAAACATAAAATATTCTCACAAATAAACATAAAATATTCTCACAATTAAATATTAAATAAGAACATAAAATATTCTCACATTTAAATATTAAAATATTCTCACAATTAAATATTAAATAAAAATATAAAATATTCTTGCAATTAAATATGCAGGTGAATTAACATAAGTATAGATAGATAAAGTAACTTTAAAAAAACAACAAACCCTATATGCTAGAAAATGTCATGTACTAACGTGGAATTTTTTATTGGAGGGATGTGTGAGATGTTCACTCTTTTGGATTATCATTCTCTAATGATGAAATAGAATGATCATTCTCTAATGATGAACTAGAGGGATCTGTGAGATACTAACTCTTTTGGACTATCATCTCTTTTGGACTATGATTCTTTGATGAAGTTAGTTTATGGAAATCATTAAGTGTTAATGATAATTTTATTAAGGGGAATTAAGGGGATGAAGACAAAATTAATTAATTTAGTTCATGGAAATAATTAGGTGTTAATGATAATTTTACTAGCGTGAATTAAGGGAACGAGGACAAAATTACCAAGTAGTGGAGAGGTAAACCTCAAGCATCATCATGCTTAAATGGAGATTTTACACATTGTTGTGTATGTCATGCTTAAATTGAGATTTTCCATATTGTTGTATATATCAATTTTTGAATGCCAAAGAAAATGTCCAAAGAGATGCACGAGTATAAAAGCTAACACAAATAAAAAGAAAAATATCTTATACATAGATAAATATTAAGTAATTAACAATTTTGGTTTGTTAATACAATAAGTCAATAGATAAAATAATGCCTTCATCTTAGATAAAATAGTGTCTTAATCTTTGGACAACAAACTAGTGCCTCTAAGTACATCCATTTTTAATTTGTTTTTGAGAAAGATAGGGGTTGAAGTTCATAACTCGAGTTACGTGTGTAATAATATTTTTCTATGGTCATAATCTTGGGACAACAAACTAGTGCCTCTAAGTAGCATTCATTTTTTTTTTAGAAAGAAAGGGGTTGAAGTTCATAAGAGTTATGTGTGAAATAATATACTTAAGTGGTCGTAATTTTGGGACAACAAACTAGTGCTTCTAAGTAGCATCCATTTTTGAGAAAGAAAGAGATTGAAGTTCATACAAGTTATGTGTGCAATAATATTCTTCAATTGTCATGTCTCACATGTTATTGGACAATTCTAGTCATAGCTAACAACCCTAGGAAATATGATATGCATGTAAAACTTCCCTAATAGATTAGAAAATTGGCCTAACACATTTAAGTATTAAAAATATTTCAAAATGGTTAAAAATATTTCTTATCAATGGACATTATATGAGCTCTCATTGTGAATAATTTTAAAGATATTGTATTATATAAATCTATTTTAACCATTGATCCAAAATGGATCCTGAAACTCTCTAAGTCTTCATGAACTCTCTATAATTTATGCCAAAGATTAAAAATATTGTGAAGATCAAGCTTATCAGAGGAATCCTCATGAGAATTGCTAACTGCGATCAACACAGATCAACGAGGGTTGTAGATCAAGCACGCAAAGTGGTGGACCATAGTAACACGCCTTGTCGCGAATTAGCAAAGTCAACGATGGTTTGAGTTAACGGGGAAGGAATCTGATATGTGATTAGTGACAAGGGCAAACCCCTCGAAGAAGAAGAGCCACATGCGCTCAGACCCAAAAAATCATGAAATGCGGCAGAAAGTGTTTTAGTTCCGTCCGAGGTGGGATTCCACAGAAACCGGCCGGATATCAGAAGGGCTTCGAGCGGTAAGAAATTTAGACCGAGTCCCACCTGATGCCACACAACGAGTGACATGTGTTCAGCGGAAGAGAGAGAAAGCCGCTCACATCAGATGGGTAAACATAGAGCAAGTTATCTGCCCGATATGTGCGATGACCGTAGGATTTGGAGGGTGCATATCAACGACGGAGATGCGACCCGATGGATGACCAGATTTGATGAAGTTATAAAGCAGATTGTGTGGGTTTTTGAAGTTTGACATGGACGATGAGTTGGTAAAGCTTCGTGTTTCATGGGAATTCTTGGAGTAAAAGGAAATAATGGTCATTTCAAATGATTGAGTGATTCCGTTGAACCTGACATGCTCATTCGTTGAAGGAATAGGTGGCCACCTCCCTATAAGACGCAATGCAGTTATTGTAATCACTGGAAAGAAGGGATTTGGACAGACAGAGGCAAGGAACCAAAAAGATGAGAAGCGGAAATGAATAGTTAGGAAGCAGATTGGCTTTAAAGCCACAGACTGACTGAAGGGCAGAGCCTAGGAAGAAGTAAGCAGACCTGGAAGCAGAGAAACCAGAGCTGAGCTAATCTGAAGAAGCAAAGGCAGCAAGTGAGCCAGGGTTAAGACAGAGACAGAGAGAGTTAGAGAGTTTGTGTACTCCAGAGGGACTTGGGGGATCCAAGTAAAATCCTACTAATTGTATCTTTTGTGTGAGACTCAAATTGAGCTCACTGTAATAAGCAGAGCCACGAGAGGTTGGAGGCAGAGTCGTAGAGCTAGAGAGCTCTAATAGATATCTAAGGAGCCATGAGGCTGCAATGAAGTTGTAGCACAGTAGGAGATCAAATGATTGAGTTGTGGCTAGTTGTCTAAGGTGTATCGGAGATAGGAGAAGGAGTTCCAGAGACAAATGCAGAATTTTGAGGGAGTTAGAGAAGCCAAAAGCTCGAGAAGCTCAGAGCACTGGCTGAATGAGTAAAGTCCAGAGAAGCCTGGACCTGTCTGCAGAACAAGGACAACCAGGGGTAAGATGGCATTCTAAGCCCATTGGTTTAGCTGTAAACCAATGGAGTTAAGTATAGCACTTGTAAAAGAATTGAATCCATAATCCTAGAGAGCCTAATCGATTTGATTAGAGCTCAAGCAGATGTAACCCAAGATATCAAGGTGAACACCATGATATTATATTGTTATCTTATGGGTTTGTTGAATTGTTGCTTTATTTACTGTTATTTGTGTTTTCACATCAGCATAAGCAAATGAACATAAGCACTCAACAATAAAAAACAAATACAAGCATATACTTATATTTTCAAGTATTTCTTAATTCCACATTGGTTAATCATTAAGACTTGGGAAAATTTAAAGCTTTGGAAGTGGGAGAGGTTCTTGTAAGTTAGACAAGAAGCCTAAGAGCCCCATTTTTAGATCGGGTGGTATCAGAGCTTAAGATTGATTAACCCCACCTTCAAACAAGGTTGTATTAGGATGCTCGATTGATAGGGCAAATATTGCTTGGACAGTCAAGGATTGATTGCCTCATTGATTGTATGCTTGGTTGCAGACTGACTATTGTTGAGTTTGCAGAGGTGAAGGGAAAGCTATTGATAGCTCAGTCCAGGAAGTACAAGAAGGAAGAAGGGCTGATGATATTCTTCTTATCCCAAAGGACCCTAAAGCAATCCTTGAAACATAAGAGGTTTGTTGCAAAACATTGCTTGAATAAGTTCTTTATTAATCTTGTTTGAAGTTCTTTTGTTCATTGGCATAATGACAACTTCTACAAGTGAGTTCTCAAATTCCTTTTTCTTCACAAGAGTCTTTGATGAAGACATGAAGCAAGACTTGTCAACCATGACGGATATGGTGAGAGAAATGTATGAGGATAGTGGGAAGAGCAACATACTTGAAAGAAGTTGAATTCTGTGCAGGAAGAGAAGTAGTTTCTTTTTGACAAATTGCAAGAAATGGAGAGGCAACTTCATATTGCAAATATGAACCTGAAAAGGATTCATGAGTTGGAATCACAACTCTTTATTATCAAAGAAGCCTTGGTCAAGTATTAGCTTGAAGAAGAGGTAAACCATTCCAGTTTTCCTTCAAATTCCTCTGAGAATACTTGTATTGGTTCTTTTGAGAAACATACTAAAGGCATAGGTTCCAAGCTAATGTCCAAGATGGGCTATGAAGGAAAGGGCTTGGGAAAACATGCACAAGGTATTGTTGAACCAATAATGGTTGAGGAAAGGCCTAAATATTTGGGTCTTGGCTATGGAAAGTCTTAAGGAGAGAATTCCAAAGCTTCCATGAAAGCTAGTGAAATAGTCCCAAGAAGGAGTTTCATTTCATGCCCTCTACTGCAGAAGTGTGAAGGTTGCATCCAAAAGGAATGCAATAGCTTGAAACATCGATTGCAGGATGTAGGTGTTCAGAAGCACACACTTGAACCAGAGAGTTGGGGAGACTCTAAAAGCCTTGAAGAGTTTGATGGTATTCTAAAGGGAGCCAGTTCTTCATTTGCTTCACCTCCTCATGAAGGCCATAAAGGTGAAAGAGGCAGGTATAAATCTGGTTCTAAACACATTCCTTTTGATTTTTCAAAGCATGATGAATTTCCACATAAGTATGGGAAAACAGTTGCATGTTCCTTTTGTGGTTTGGATAACCATGATGTTTCTAGATGTTGGAAGAAAATGGTCGCATATGGGAAGAAAAAGAAGGAAAAGAAGAAAGAAGCCAAAGGTCCATTGGACAAGGCAAACCATGCTATCAAGAGGATGCACATGCAGTGCACTTACTCCCATAAGCAAGGACATCTTGCTGCAAAGTGTTGGACACTGAATCCAACAATTCTTCTACCAAAGCTGAAGGAGAAGGTGGAAAATAAAATGGAAGGGATGGAAATAAAGATTCCATGATTGATGTGTTCAGGATGATTCACATATTGATGCTAATGTGCAAACAAAGGAGGGACCTTTGAAACGGATTAGTAAGAAATGGTTAGAATTCTTATCCAATTAAGACCGCATGCCTATTGATGCATCTGTTTGCATTTCTTTATGGAATAAATGCAAGTTGTAGGATCTTACCAAATGGTAAATGGAGAGAAGTTGAGTAGGAAACTCACTTTGTTGTTTAACATTATGTTCATTTCAGCTTCGAAAGTACAATGTACTTAAGCGAGGGTTGAAGGATGAAATGCATGCGTGAGAATGATGTGCATGAACACAGGGATGCCGATGATTTCCTTGTATTTGAACATGTATGTGTAATTAACTTGTAGGGTTGATTACTTTGTTTTAAGTATGCATGTGATGTTGGCTTGGGAGAAGTTAACTTGGTCTCCAAGATGGAGATAATGATGAAGTGTTCATCTTTTGAAAAAGAGTCCTAATGGTATTTTTCTACATGCTTGACTTGAAGGGTCATTTATTTTTAAAGGCATGTTTTGTGGGCTTGTTATCTAGTCCATCATTTGTATGCAGATATAGGACATGGAAGGGTTGACAAGATGTGAAATTTGTTTCTTTGTTGAAGCAGGAGTTAGTCCATCCAGTTGTTGTTTATATGCCTGCTGTTGTTAACAATTGTTGTTGGTAGATTTTCAAACAAGTAGAAATGCAAGTTTTGTGGAGCAAATGTACTTCACATTCGTTTGAGCCACCTTGGATCAAGGTTCAAGGCAAAGAAGTTAAAACTACCTTCTGTAAACTTCACAGCATAAGTTCTGCATGAAGTCAAGGAGGAAAACAGTTATTCCCGAGACGACCAACCCATTCAAGAAGGGAAGTGGTCAAAGACTTTGGTTTAGAGGCACTATGCAAAGGCAAGTGTAGGGAGGCTGAAAGAAGAGGGTGTTGTTATTAGTATATCAGTATTTTGGTGGACCAAAAGTTCTTTTACTGGAAAGGCATGATCCAAAATGGATCCTGAAACTCTCTAAGTCTTCATGAACTCTCTATAATTTATGCCAAAGATTAAAAATCTTGTGAAGATCAAGCTTATCAGAGGAATCCTCATGACAATTTCTAACTACGATCAGCGCAGATCAACAAGGGCCATTGATCAAGCGCGCAGAGCGATAGACCATGGTAACACACATTGACGAATTAGCAAAGTCAGCGATGGTTTGAGTCAACGGGGGAGGAATCTGATATGCGATTAGTGATAAGGGAAAACCCCTCGAAGAAGGAGAGCCGCATGCGCCCAGACTTGAAAAATCATGAAATGCGACGGAAAGTGTTTTGGTTCTGTCCGAGGTGGGATTCCACAAAAACTGGGAGGATATCGGAAGGGCTTCGATCGATAAGTGGTTTAGACCGAGTCTTGCCCGATGCCACACATCGAGTGACATGTGTCCAACGAAAGAGAGAGAAAACCACTCACATTGGATGGGTAAACGTCGAGCAAGTTATTTGCCCGATATGTGCGATGACCGTAGGATCTGGAGGGTCCAGATAAATGGCAAAGATGCAACCCAATGGATGACTAGATTTGATGAAGTTATAAAGTAGATTGTGAATGATTTTGAATTCTGACGTGGACAATGAGTTGGCAGAGATTCATGTTTCGCGGGCATTCTTGGAGTAAATAGAAATAATGGCCATTTAAACAATCCAGTGTTTCCGGTGAACCTGACACGCTCATCTGTTGAAGGAATAAGTGGCCACCTCCCTATAAGGCGTTATGTAACCGCTGAAAAGAAGGGATTCGAACAGATAGAGGTAGGGAACCAGAAAGCTGAGAAGCATAAATGAATAGTCAAGAAGAAGATTGGTTTTAAAGCCACATATTGACTGAAGGTTAGAGCCCAGGAAGTAGTAAGCAGACCCGGAAGGGGAGAAACCAGAGCCACGCTGACCTGAAGAAGCAGAGGCAACAAGTGAGCCAGGGTTAAGACAGAGACAAAGAGATTCAGAGAGTCTGTGTACTCCAGAGAGACTTGGGGGATCCATGTACAGTCCTACTAATTGTATCTGTTGTGTGAGACTCAAATTGAGCTCACTGTAATAGGTAGAGCCACCAGATGTTCGAGGAATAGCCTCAGAGCCAGAGAGCTCTAATATATTTCTAAGGAGCCATGAGGCTATAGTGAAGCTGCAACACAGTAAGAGATCAAATGATCGAGCTGTGGCTGGTTGCCTGAGGTGTGTTGAAGATAGGAGAAGGAGTTCTAGAGACAAATGCAGAATTCTGAGGGAGTTAGAGAAGCCAGAAGCTCGAGAAGCTTAGAGCGCCAACTGAAGGAGCCAAGTCTAGAGAAGCCTAGACCTGTCTGCAGAACAAGGACAACCAGGGGTAAGATGGCATTCTAAGCCCATTGGTTCAGCTATAAACCAATGGAGTTAAGTATAGCACTTGTAAAAGAATTGAAACCATAATCCCAGAGATCTTAATCGAGTTTATTAGAGTTCAAGGAGATGTAGCCCAAGATATCAGGGTGAACTCCATATTATATTGTTGTCTTATGGGTTTGTTGAATTACTGCTTTATTTACTGTTATTTGTGTTTTCACATCAGCATAAGGAAATGAACATAAGCACTCAATAGTCAAAAACAAATACAAGCATACACCTATATTTTCAAGAATTTCTTAATTCCACATTAGTTAATCATTAAGACTTGAGGAAATTTAAAGCTTTGGAAGTGGGAGAGGTTCTTGTAAGTTAGACAAGAAGCCTAAGAGCCCCATTTTCAGATCATCCATATATCTAACAAGTTTTCATAGGGATCAAATCTCATAAAGTAGAATGTAAAATTTGAAAAAAATCATTTACATCTAGAAAGACATAATTTTTTTTTTTATATATGTTTGGTAGATCTGTCTTTTTTCACTATTTTAATTGCACTTGTAAATACATAAATGGATTCAATGCCTTGAACATGACTGGACACAATTTGAAATTCTAACAAACAAAATTGTAAAGTAGAATGTAAAATTTGAAAAAAAACATTTACATCTAGAAAGCCATGACTTTTCTTGATGCTTGATAGATCTGCCTTTTTTCACTGTTTCAATTGCATTTGTAAATACATAAATGGATTCAATGCCTTTCAAATGATCATTTGTAAATACATAAATGGATTCAATGCCTTGAAAATGATCGGACATAATTTGCAATTCTAACAAACCAAATTGTCAAATATTAAGACTAATTGAAATATTTTAACTATAACTATATTTTTTTGCAGGTGCTTTATATAGGATATACAAAGTTGATATTGAAATATTTTACCTCATTTTTTTTTAATAGATAACATTACACACTTTTTTTGGTTATTAATATCTTTTTAAATACACATCATTAATTCACCTTGCTTAATGAAATATTTATTTATTACCTACATTGAATTTTTTGCCTATTGTCATATTTTTTAAATGCCCCACATAATTTTTTTTTCTTTAGGAAAAATCTCAATTTTATTCAAAGAAAGAGAGAAGTCACATGCTAATTTTATTCTAAGAATTAAATGAATTACATATCCTTCTCTTATTACTCTTATCAAGTAGTAGTTAATTTTTTCACTTTCAATTACTTTTTTCTTTTCTTTTCTTTGCTTTTTTCCCTATAAATCCTGCAATTCATAGTAAGGTTGTGATTCCTTGTTTTTTTAAATGGATAAATGAATTCAACAACCTAAAAACCCTCTTTAATTATTAAACAAATTAAACTTATGAATCTTAAAAATCTCTATTAGATATTGGGAAAAGTTGACAAGGAAAAAGTGCCTAGCAAAGAGTTATTCCTTCTATAACTTAATAAGCCTAAAAATCTCTACTAAATTTTAGGAAAAATTGATAGGAAAAAGTGCCTAGAAAAGAGCTATTCCTTCTTTTAGTTAAACTGAGAAATTTTCTTTGGGAATTAAAATATATTATATATTTTTAAATACATATGATTATTAACACTCTGTATTGAAATATTTTAGTTATGAACCACATTAATTTTATTTTTTTTACTAATATTTTTTAGATGCCACATACTAATTACATCTATAAGTATTAAGAATGTCTATTTTGAAATATGACTTCTATATTTTTAGTTTAATTATCAATGATTATTAGGTGGATGGTAAGATTTAACCTTCATAGAATATTCTAGAATATATATTTTTTTATAATAAGAAACAAAGTTTGATATTCATCTCCAAAGTAATTATGCCTTTTAATTAATTAAAGAAAATATCATATGAAGAAGTGTCATATGAAATGAATTATGTTTTCTTTGTGTCATATGAAATGAGTTATGTTTTTTTTTGGCATGTAGTATTAATAAGTCATGGCACTCGCCCATGCTATCATAACAACGGTTATTTATAAATATATTTTTTTGGGAATGTGGTGTTGATAAGACATGATATTGTAACAAAATCTGTACAATATACACCTATGATAAAATGGAGGTGAATCTCCATGGTTAAGAATCTTGTTACATGTTTTTTTAAATGTATATACGATGAAAATATGTATTAGTTCTTTTTATAATGAATAATAATACTGATAATAATTTAAAAAATAAAATATAATTTGATTATTTTTTTTATGTTTTTTGCACCTTATTTATAACTATAATAAAGATATTGTAAAATAATGCCTTGTTAAACATTTTGATCATTCAAATTACATAACAATAAAAGCTAATATAATATAATAAACATAAAATTAATAATCATATTTATAATTCTAATTATCCATAAAACATTGTGAAATTACATAAAATAAAAATAAAATAGAAAGCATAAAATTAATAATGTAACACAGCTTGTAAATATTTTACTTTTACTAATAACTCAGTAAATTGTAATGTTTAAAGTTTTATTTAAAATTTGGTTATGGTAACTCAGTGAATTGTGAGCAATGGGGCAAAAAAAAGCCCAGAGGTTATGAGGAAAAACCTAGAGCATTTCAGAAAGGGAGAATAGAAAGAATATTTTTATTTCTTGGAACAAGATGTTGTTGAGGAAGGTAGGAAGTTGCCACTAAGACATTCTTAAGCTGGTTAGTTAGTAGAATCCTTTATCTACTTGGAGTCTAAAGAAAGACCAGGTAAAATTTATAGAAGCGGAAACATACATATAGGAGAAATGGTAATGGCTACCATTCTCGTTGGTCAGGAGTGCTGGTCATTCTCCTTTGTGATTCTCCTAAACCTAAAGAGATAAGTCTTTGTATTTTTTTAGAACTTTTATTGCTTCTGTATTTAGTATGGATGACTATATTCCATAAATGTATAATGTGAGTTAACTGCTTCTCTGTTGACTATGGGATGAGTATATTCTGTAAATATAATGATGTGAGTTAATGAATGGATTGATAATTATTTTCATGTAATTATAGAAGCATAACTACTTTCTGTAAAGATGGGTATGTGTTATTATTTGGAACGTTGAATGAAGTGGAGTAATTTTAGGTGAAAGAAAAACCACAGCTGGTCAGAGCGATTGAAGACGTGAATGAAATAAATATAATACTATATAATACTACATTGTGAATAATTTAATTAGTAAATATATATAATACTACATTGTGAATAATTTTGTGGTGAACAGATTCAGAAAACTAAAGATGTTATTTAGAATAGTTTTGTTGAATATACATATATATTTAATTGTTCCAAATTTGCACTTAGATTTTGGGATAATTTATTTAGCTAGGAGTTTGTCCAGAAGTTGGAGCATTTATTTTGAAGTTTCATAGAAAAAGGGCTGAATACATCAAGTAGATGAAGAAGCAATCTATTCCATATGCTATCTTTAGCTTTATGGACGCTAAAATAATTTCTTCTTCTTCTATATTAATTGCAAGTGTAAAAACAATGGCCTATATGAATTTCCACGTAGAGGAAAGTGTTAGCTCTGATTTTTAACTAAGATATTGCTAATCTGTTATATTTTATAAGACACTATGGACCAGAATAGTCCCCTTCATCTAGTCGGTTGGCACCAACAACTAGGGAACAATTTGAAATCCTTTATCTTAACTCTACAGGAACAAGATCTGTAGGCATCGGTAGTCCCTGCCCATAGAATTACCAGAAAATTAGCAAGTTATCCGAAAAGAAATTCTCGTGACACAGTGTGTATCACAGCTGTTGTAAGTGTGTGATGATTGTTACTGCTGAAAAATAGATGGTATCCACAGAGTCCATCTAGAACACTAACTGCAAAGAATTGTCCAAAACTAGTCGTTTATTAGTTGGTTATTAGTTGATGCTCATTGATGACAAGTGATTAAGGGTGATTTCACCATTACTCTTGTGCTTGTATCAGAAATCACTACTGGTATGTGGCGGTTGCTCACACTGTTGCCCACCCATATTAGGAGGAGGTGGAAAATTATATGTATGGACCAAAGAATAACATTAGTGACAGAAAACGCTGGTTGATGATAGATGGCAGAGTGGTTATGTTTGGGTTTCACTTGTGCTAGTGGTGGTTACTCACATTGTTGCCCACCCATATTAGGAGGAGGTGGAAAATTGTATGTATGAACCAAAGAATAACATTAGTGACAGACAACACTGGTTGATGATAGATGGCATAGTGGTTACATTCAGATTTCACTTATGCTCGTGGTGGTTGCTCACACTATTGCCCACCCATATTAGGAGGAGGTGGAAAATTGTATGTATGGACCAAAGAATAACATTAGTGATAGACAGTGCTGGTTGATGATAGATGGTAGAGTTCAGGGTCTTGGTAGGAAAAGTGGCTAGCTGTTCCACTCCATTACTCGATGGTGGCCATTCCCCAATTTCTTTTCTTCTGTTACCAAACAAGGGCATATGCCCAGGATGCTGGTTCCAGCTTTGTTTTAAAACTAATGGAAAGCATAAGAAATTTTGGGATCTTTGATGGTGATGGGGACCATTCGACTATTCACAATCTGGGATGGAAGGATTCTTGTGATAGGAGATCTGGCCTGGCCAAGACGAAGGGAAGAACGGACCCCTATAATGAAGATTCAGATGTGATGGATGATCAGTAAAGGAACTTCAAGACTGGTGAATGGAAAAATGAGACCTCTGGGATGGGCATGGTCATTTTTGACAGCAAGGGGAAGAATATGAATTAGAAGGCTGCTTCTCTGCCCATCGTCGGAATCCCAACCAGTCGAGAAATAATTGTCAGATGGAAGAAGCATGCATGGCGCCAGGCGGCTAGCATCAGCAACAATAGCAACAACAACAACACAAGTATGTTGTTGCAAAGACGATAAATTCCATATTCAAAAACAGCAACACAAGTCTATTGTTGCGAAGAATACAAATTCCATATTCTTGGCGAAGAAAGCAAGAGCTTACACTGAATGTGGGAAGGAGTTATCATCCTGGAAGGCTCTGTTTGGGCACATGAGATGTCATCTAGAGTGGGAGTGGAGGGGCATCCTGCCCCCACAAGGTGTTCGGCAAGAAAGAGAGACCTTGATGATGATGTCGAATGGATCCTCCTCCTCTATTACACGACCCCTCCAATAGGGTAAATTTCACAGATGGTATTTTGTGTGACAATTGTTGTTGTGCACTTAGATGCAAAAGTCACTAATTAAAACATTAGCAAAGATCTTTTGTGTGACAGTTGTTGTTGCGCACTTAGATACAAAGGTCACTAATTGAAACATTAGTAAAGATATGTCTCCCACTTGAAGCCAAATATGAATCAAGTCACACCGAGTCTTACCATGCCTCTACATAATTCATGTTTATTTCGTGGTAGAATCTTAGTGAGCATATCAGCAGGGTTCCTATGTGTATGGATCTTTTCCAAGGATAACTGTTCTTCCTCCAACACATGCCGGATCCAATGGTACCTTAAGTCAATGTGCTCGGTTCTTGAATGAAATGTTGGGTTTTCACCAAGTGAATGGCACTCTGACTATCACAATATAACACATACTTGTCCTGCTTTACTCCTATCTCTCCTAAGAACCACTATATCCACAACATCTCTTTACAAGCTTCTGTTGCACCTATGTACTATGCTTCTGTTGTAGAGAGGGCTACTATTATTTGTAGCCTTGACACCCAAGACACTTCTACACCTGCAAATGTATACAAATAACCTATAGTGGATTTTCTGGTATCCATATCTCCAACCGTATCTACATCTGTAAATCCTTCAAGCACAACCTCCTCATGACCAAAACATAAACAATAATGACTAGTACCCTTGAGATACCTTAAAATCCATTTTACCGCTTGCTAATGATGTTTGCCTGGATTGGTAAGGAACCTGCTCACTACTCCCATTGAATATGTAATGTCTAGTCATGTGCATACATGGCATACATCAAGCTGCCAACTACTGAAGCATAAGGAATTCTGCTTATCTCTTCTTTCTCCTTGTTATCACTAGGACATAATTCAATGCTTAGCTTGAAGTGGGCTGCAACGGGTGTACCAACTGTCTTGGCATCCTTCATATTAAACCTTTCAAGCACCTTCTTGATATATTTTTCTTGTGACAGCCACAACCTTTTGTTTTTCCTGTCACGCATAATCCACATGCCCAATATCTGTTGTGCTCGTCCCAAATCCTTCATTGCAAATTTGCTACCTAATTCTTTCTTCAACCTATTGATCTTATTCTTATCATGCCCAACAATCAACATGTCATCCACATATAACAATAATATGATATACTTTTCTTGATCATACCTCTTGATATAGACACAATGGTCAGCTTCCAACCTCTGAAAACCATGTTCCAACATGAATGAATCAAATTTCTTGTACCATTATCGAGGTGCCTGTTTCAACCCATAGAGACTCTTCTTTAACCTAGAAACAAGGCCTTCTTTGCCTTTTTCTATGAAGCCTTCTAGCTGTTGCATATAAATTTCTTCCTTTAATTCACCATGAAGGAAAGCAGTTTTTACATCTAACTGTTCACATTCTAGGTCTAAAGTAGCAACTAGACCAAGAATGACTCTAATGGATGACATTTTAACAACAGGTGAAAAAATTTCAGTGAAGTCAATACCTTCTTTTTGGGCAAAACCTTTCACCACCAGTCTTTCTTTATACCTCTCCTTATTTTCATCACCTTCATGCTTAATCCTGTACACCCATTTGTTTTGTAGAACCTTTATACCATTTGGGAGGTTTACCAACTCCCAAGTTTTATTTTCCTGCAAAGAGTTCATTTCTTCTTCCATTGCTTTCTTCCATTCTCTACTGTGCTCGAATTTACAAGCTTCTTGAAAACAATTAGGTTCACCTTCATCAGTCAACAAAATATAGTTTGAAGGAGGATACCTTTGTGAAGGCTTATGAGGCCTAGAAGATTTGCGAACCAACTATGGTGGTGCATTATTAGGTTGAATCTCCCGTAAAGGTTCCTGCAAGATTCCTTCTTCTTGTTGTTCATTATTTTCCACTTGTTGTTCTTCATGCTCCTAAATTTGTTGTTCATTTTCTTGTATTGGTGGTATGTTTTCCTGCTACTCTTCAAACCTGTCAATAACCTTCTTAACCTCCAACTCACCTACAGTCCTCTTGAACATTTCTTACTCATTAAATATAACATCCCTGCTTCTAATAATTTTATGTTTGACTGGATCCCATAGACGATAGCCAAGATCTTCATCCGCATAACCCAAAAAGATGCATTTCATAGATTTGTCATCTAGCTTAGTTCTATTTTCTTTGGGAATATGTACGAATGCTTTACATCCAAAGATTTTCAAGTGAGAATAATTCAAATTCTTACCAGTCCAAACTTCTTCAGGGATACCACAATCCAAGGCTGTAGTTGGAGATCTATTTATGAGGTAGCAAGCAGTCCTGACTGCTTCAGCCCAAAAATTCTTCTCCAAACCAGAATTGGACAACATACTTCACACATTTTCCATAATTGTGCAATTCATCCTTTCTGCAACACCATTTTGTTGAGGAGTTCCAGGCACAACCTTCTCATGCTTTATGCCAAACCTATTACAATATTCCTTAAATGCATTTGAGAAATATTCTCCACCATTATCTGTTCTTAAACACTTCAACAATTTGCTAGTCTCTCTTTCAGCAACAACATGGAATTTTTGAAATATTCCAAACACTTCACTTTTATTTTTCATAGGATATGCCCAAAATTTCCTGGATGCATCATCTATAAATGTTACAAAATATGATGCTCCTCCTAATGATTTGATGTTAACAGGCCCAAACACATCTAAGTGTACCAATTCTAACAAATTTTTCTTTCTGCCATGGCCACCTCTAAGGAATGAAACCCTTCTTTGTCTACCATATATACAATGCTCACAAAGATAAAGACTGTAGGATTTTAAACCTAGCAATAAATTTTTACCAACAAGGATTTTTAAGCCTTTCTCTCTCATGTGACCCAAATGCTTATGCCACATATCTGTTGAATTTCCTTCTTTTGTGACAGCAACCAAATCTGATTTTCCTATCAGTGTCTTCAATGTCTATAATGTTCTTGTCTTGGGTCCTTTGGCCATGACCAATTCACCTTTGCTAATTTTCCAGCCTCCTTTTCCAAAGCTTGTCGAATAGCCTTCATCATCTAGTCGTCCCATAGAGATTAAACTCATGTGCATTTCTGATACATGCATGACCTGTTTCAACAATATATCTTGTCCATCTTTCATTTTGATCTGGACAACTCCCACTCCAACAATACTACAAAAATGATTATTCCCCAAATGCACTCTACCATAATCACTGGGATTATATGAAACAAAACTATCTTTATATGGGGTTACATGGTGAGATGCCCCATAGTCAAGGATCCAATCAAAGCTACTGCTAGATGTATATACACATGCATCCTCTACTGAAATAGTAAACAACACATCACCATCTATGGCTACAGTAGTAGTCTCACCTTCATTTGTGTTGGATGACTTGTGATTTGTACTGGATGGTCTCTGATCCTTTTGTCCTTTCTTCCAGAATCAACATTCTTTCTTCATGTACCCGGGTTTGCCACAATGAAATCAGATGATTCTTCCTCTCCTTGATTTTGATCGGCCTCTCGATCTTGATAACCCTTGCCGGTCTCGATCCATTCTCCTACCACGATCATCTAGAGCTAGAGCCTCTCCTCCATGGTTTTTCGCAATTGACTTGCGTTGCAACTCATCATTCGGGAAACTACTACTGACATCATCAAACTTCAGGGTCCTTGTAGTTGTTGAAGTGCTCATAGCTACAATTAAATTTTCCTAGCTGTCTCGCATAGAACACATTAGCAAAATAGCTCTAATTTCATCATATAAAATGATTTTAACAGAGGCAAGTTGATTAAGAATAATATTAAATGCATTCAAGTGCTTAGCAACTGAAGCACCCTCCTTCATTTTGAGATTATAAAGCTTCTTCATCAAGAACACTTTGTTTGATGCCGTGTTCTTCTCATATAGATCATGGAGCTTCTTCCATAATCCTTCTGCCTTCTTTTCTCCAGACACATTGAAATAAACATTCTTTGCTAAATATTGGCGGATTGTTGCAATAGCCTTTCTATCTAACTTATTCCACTCTTCATTTGTCATCGATGAGGGTTTCTTTGTTGTGCCCTCAATCCGCAAATACTGATCCTTTAAAATCAGTATATCCTCCATCTGTGATTTCCATAGGGCAAAATTAGCCCCACTCAAATTCTCCATATCTGTAACTGTTGTCTCCATTTTCAATCAAATTCATGCCCCAAAACACAAAAAACTACAATTAAAAATAAAAATTTAATTATTTCTCTTTAAAATTTAGTAATAATGACCTTCCTCCTTTTAAAATACCCTTTTCAAATCCTGCTCCTTTAAAATATACTTTTCAAAAATTCCACACAGTATTATAATGTTTCATAATAAATATAAAAACATATATAATGTTTTAACCTTTTCACATTTCACACATACATATGTTGGTTTGAGAAAAAAAAACTTGACATATACGTGCAAGCTTGATGTAAAAAAAACTTACGAACACCATGTTTCAACTCCAATATCCACGGATCTCCACTTTTCAAACTCCAACAACACATTTCAACATAGGTCCACGACCTTGTTTTTCTTGCAGCAACTATCTTTTAGTTCCAGCATTCCTTAGCTATTTCCTGGACAGATCTTTCAACAGCTCCAGGGGTAACAACCAATGTTTTAATGAACGCTTCTAGAGCAAGGCGATGGCAGTA
The DNA here is from genome assembly GCA_000404065.3 of Pinus taeda. Lineage (NCBI taxonomy): Eukaryota > Viridiplantae > Streptophyta > Pinopsida > Pinales > Pinaceae > Pinus > Pinus taeda. Next base: position 55,416 of record APFE031271063.1, on the reverse strand, counting down.
AGCGGCTTGCACCGTGGATATTCTCTAATACCATTTGTTAGAGAAGAGCATACATAACACACAATGAATTTATACTCAGAGACTTAGACGGCAATAGCAGAGAATAATTCATAGAGACAGATAAATGTAGAAACAACAAGATTACTTAGTCAGAAATAGTGGAATAGATAAACAATCACTGAAGAACATAAATCACTTTGCATTACATAACAGGCTTGGACCTTGGCTAGAGAAATTACAAATTTATAGAGGCAGAAGAAGGATCTAGAATCCTATGTGTGATTCAGATGGAGATCTAGAATGATCTAGAAACCACTGGCGGTGTAGGAGGATCTAGAATCCTACATGTGATTCTAGTAATTAGTGGTAGTGTAGAAAGATCTAGAATCCTGGAGATCTAGAAAGATCTAATCTAGAAAGATCTGATCTAGAATCCTCCGTGAATTTGGCTTCACACTTAACAATCTGATCGAAAGTAGTGCATAAGGTAAGTGTTGGCTGTACAATTCATGCTCTTCAAGCTATTCCTGCAACTAATCAAGTGGGTGTGACATTATGTGGCAAGGGTGTAACCTTATTTCTATAGGCAGGGTGTGACCTTATGATTCAACCAAATATGGTCTACGGATTATGGTTATTCCATTCCAAATATGAATGCACGCATACTATCAGTGATCTGGCCTTGACTCCGTCTGAGTGCTTGATTTCTCTATAGTGTGACCGACAATACGATGCAACCAAAGGAAACCTTCCACTGAACAACAACCCCCTCTAACACCAAGGGGAAGGCCATGGATTCCCCCCTTAGCAGAGGAGTAACGCTTGCTTGGAATCAGAGTTACTGCTACGACAAGGCATATGGAGACCAGTAATTATTCGGAAATTTTGCAACTATGGTAAAGGAAGTCTTAGTAAAGACTAAGTTATTCCACCAAACAATGACAATAATGCTAAGAACAATAATAACTGGAAAGAACATAAATGACATTCTTCCTCTCAAGAATCAAACTCTTTAGTGCTTAACTAAGGAATTGAGAAACCACCAGATTTTCTACTCTCTTCAAAACAAGCTAACAATAATGCCAATTATTTTTGGAAACAAAGAAATGATTTTACCCTTCTTTCTACACAAAATCTCCATAGAAAATCAACATAGCTACTAAACCATTTGGAAACAAAGAAATAATTTTACCCTTAGTTCTACCCAAAATCGCTATAGCAAATCATCATAGCTACTAAACCATCACAGTTTTGTATCTGGAAGAAATGAAGATTAAATTGGAAAAAAATCTTTCAAATTACAATATTGGAGTTAAAAAAAAATCCTAACTAATACTATGGTAGAACCAAGTTTGCAAAAAACTGTCACTCCCATTGAATCTTTGAATAGTTACAGGGATTTGGAGTCTTGGACTACATAATCATACGTTCTGTCGATATATTCAGTTTGCCACCATGTTGTCAATAAATGAGAGTCGATGTGCCTAACTAGTATGTTATAATCAGATTACTCAATTAAGTCAGCTATGTCATTATTAGATGATCTGATTAAGGATTTGTTAGCTTCATTGGAGGCATAAGCTCGCTTATACACAAAACATAGCTTAATTATGAAGAAATAGGAAAAAAATGGAATCACCATCTTATTCATCTTTGAGGAGAACACTCATATCAAGCCACAACTACAAATGTGGGCCTTCGTCGAGACTAGACCTTTTTCATTTTTTAATGGGCAGATCAAGAAGAAAATATTTTATTGATCTTAGTGCAAATTTTCGCAACATTTTGTCATAGATTTTTCATTCTTCTTTGAGAGACCTCATGAGGTTTGTAAAGTACTATAAAGTACTTGTACGCTGATTAGAATTTTCCAAACAATTATTGGTGAACTTACCATTTGCATGAAAAAGGCTGTAAGGATGATGAGAAAATTTCAGTACGCACATATTGAACAACTACATGATAATTAACCTACTGATCTGTGTTTGAAAATTGCTAACTTGACAATTAGACGAAACAAATTGCCAACCTTGATGACATATGCCTACACCTTCCTAATCTGATGTGAAAACACTCAAACGCTAATCCTAAAAACAAATATTCAACAAAACAATGAATTGAATTATGGTCTACTTTGAAAATATAGATAAGGTGGAAAAGTATAGCAGCTGAGCCCACCTTTGGATTATGCCTATCATTGGATATTCCACACTTCTTCTTGTCTGTATTCAATTTTTTCCTCTAGGATGGTCCAGCATGATGGGCTGTATGGGCCTTATGAGATTGCTCCATTGCTCTTGTATAATCTGCAATGATAAAAATAGTGTAAATTAAAATCAAATGTCCCAAATCCCCCACACAAAAATAAGTAAATAAATAAAAAAATACATATTGCTTCATAAGTCTACTTTTGTTACTGCCACAAAAGGTTAAATGAACGAAAACCCCATTGTAATTTTGTTATTACAAACAAAAGGTTAATTAATGAAACCCTAGTGCCCTTGGAACTTTTAAGAGGGCTTCATGAAAAAAAACCTCTTGACCTTGTGGACGCACAATTTCAAGACTTGTCTGATCTTGTTGGCCCACAGCCTTACCACTTGTTTATCTTACAAACATCGAACATGCACGATGGACAACACGAAACACAAAACATGTACGATGGAAAACACGAAGCAGAGACACTCCTTGCAAACACCAAACATGCACAATGGACATCACAAAGCTGAGACACTCAAAGGAAATTCATAGTCCATGTTTTGGTTTCCTTTGTGGGATTTCGGAGAGCCTATATCAGATTAGACACAATAGAAAACTCCATCCATAGAGTCTAAACGAGTAAGATTCAAGAGACTTGTTTTCAGCTATACAATATACAACTTGATTGATACATTTCTTAAGATAGTGCATGCTAGAGGGGCCCTGAATGGTGAAATCAATGACGAAGATGAACATCCAGTTCCCCGTCCTCCCTTGTCCAACCAAAATAGATCTCTACTGTCTTCCCATATTGATATTTACCTCCCTCTACCACCATCTCGGTAACTTGGATTGTTCCTTAAAGATTGAAAGTCGACTTCAAGCTCCTGCGAGGTCTTTTGGTTTAGATTGTTCCTTAGAGATTGAAAGCTTACTTCAAGTTTCCATGACATATTTTCATTCGTAAGGACTGAAACATAGGCAGACAAGGTATGGATGTTAGTCTGAAATGCACTTGAATGTTGACTTCAAGCTGTTGCGGCGTCTTTTGGCTTGTAGAGACCGATAAACAGATGGGCGGGGTATGGAGGTTAGTCTGAAATGCACTTGACCTTTTAAGGCTGGTGTTTAAAATGCACTCGCATCATGGGTTTGATATCTCCTCCTCACCAAACCTCGACTTGAATAAAATATTCATTATAGAAAATGAGTCGACTAGATAGGCACTCCAGTGGTCTTAGTCTTAAGTTTATTCTTTGTAACCCCAAGGCCCCATTTTAGCTTGGCTCACTAACCAGGTACTTCCATGTCCTCCTTCCATTTTTCCAATACTACTTTACATTTAGCTTCACATCTCTAGAAATATCTATGATGATTTAGCCTTAACCATATTCAATTTGTTTTGTGTTTTCATTCCTTGAATCATAGTTGTGTGTAGATTCTTGGAGAACAACATATTCAAAGGCTTGTCAAATTCACCAACCATATTTGAAGGCTTGTCAAAAGTGATTACTTCGCCTTCAAATTTGTCTCCAAGGGTGGTTTAATGTAGAGGCTACAACCGACTACGAAATCACCATTCCCACCCACTTCCATGCTCACTCGACACCCGAAAATCCCTTGTCCCTTTTGTCACAGACTATGGTTTGCAAAGATCCAGCTTCGCTCGCCACCTCTACCTCTAAAAATGCAATTTAGATTTTCATTTTTGTGAAGTGTTTCATCAATCCCATAGCCAAATATGGCTTGAGGCTGTGGTTTGCAGAGATCCACCTTGCCTTGACACCTCTAACTATAAAAATGCAATTTAGATTTCCATTTTTGTGAAGTGTTTCATCAATCCCATAAGCCAAATATGGCTCCAAACTATGTATGGCTCCAGAATGTGGTTTGTAGAGAGCCACATTCGCTCGAGCACCTCTACCTCTAAAAATTCAATTTAGATTAGATTTTCATTTCTGTGAAGTGTTTTATCAATCCCATAGACAAATATGGAGGTTATGGCTCCAACCACCTAAATTTCCACACATCCCCACTGGGTGCTTAACAAAATAACTCGATTGGAAATTATTCTATTCCGTGAGGAAGAAATCTTCAATGTGGTGCGATGTGATGAGACAATGAGCACCTAATCTCCTAATCTAGGTGTTGAGGCTACATGGCTACACCTCACAACTCTGTCTCTGCATTGCTACACTTGATAGTGAAGTGGCAGTTAAGTGGTACAAATGCATGCAAAAATCACTGCTGCAGTGTAGTGCTCAAACTTTGGGTATAAAATGTAGTGTAGCATAATTTTTTTTTGGATAAATCTTGCGGTTAAACTTTCGAATTAAAATGAAAGGGACATAAAAAATTTCATATAAAAAAGTTACCCCAATCTTTTTGCATTGGGCTATGTGAAGGCTATAATAAGAAGCAAAATATTTTTCACACAAAAAACTTGGTTAAAGTTTTAGTGAATGATAATTCCTATATTAAAATTTGGAATTTGGTTAAAATGTGAATAGGCGAAAAAACATTTGGTCAAAAGATAAGTTAATAGGCTGGAAACTATCAACTAATAGATATAGTCCTTCTAAAGGCAAGGACTAATAAGACAAGCCTGGTGTAAGCCCGTTCTGATCTTTTCAGAAGCAATATAATAATATGGAAGAACTATAACACATTATTTCAAGAACCATAATACAATGAGAATTATATATTATATATATATATTAAAGCTATGTGAAACTGGATAAAAGAAGGAATTATAATAATGAGTAACACTAAATTATAACCCAAAAAATTGAATACATAAGCAATAATAGAAAAGATACAACGCATGATGAGTAATTATATGGCATATGTCTTAAAGGTAAACAATTTAAACAAGAGGGGTTGTGTGGTAGCTAGTCCCTGCCTTAAGGGGAGAGCAGATGAATTTAGTGGACAAGGATGAAGCTAATACAAAAAATAAACATTTTGATATGAATATACCTGGTATTAGCGCTCTCAAGAAAAAAAAAATGGTTGTGTATAGTCTCAAAGGGTGAGAAATATTGTAGAGATATGTAAGCTCATACAATCCAAATAAAAACCATGTCTATGATCGGTGAAACATAGAATTATACCATGAAGTATAGACCGAATATAAATTTTAAAAATACTTTCAAGAAAATGTAATTATAAATCATAACATCTATTCTAATCACATAGCTTCAAGAATCTTGGATGTTAGACCAGAGCATACATAACACACAACAAATTTATACTCATAGACTTAGAAGGCAAAAGCAGAGAATAATTTCAGAGACAGACAAATGGAGAAACAACAAGATTACTCAACTAGAAACAGTGGAATAGATAAATCAATCGCTCGAGAAAAGAAATCACTTTGCATTACATTACAGGCTTGGGCCTCGGCTTGTGTTCCTTGGCAAGAGAAATTACAAATTTATAGAGGCAAAAGAAGGATCTACAATATGGTATGTGATTTAGATGGAGATCTAGAATGATCTAGAAACTAATGGCAGTGGAGATCTAGAAAGATCTAGAAACTAATGGAGCTGTAGAAGGATCTAGAATCCTGCATGAATTTGGCTTCACACTTAACATTCTCGCACTTGATGCCAAATATAAGTCATCAAGTCACATCGAGTCCTTCCATGCCTCAACATAACTGATGTTTATTTCGTACTAGAAACTTAGTGAGCATATCAGCATGGTTCCTATCTGTATGGATCTTTTGCAAGGATAATTGTTCTTCCTCCAACACATGCCGGATCCAATGGTACCTTAAGTCAATGTGCTTGGTTTTTTAATGAAATGTTGGGTTTTTCGCCAAGTGAATGGCACTCTGACTATCACAATATAACACATACATGTCCTGCTTTATTCCTATCTCTTCTAACAATTGATGCATCCACAACATCTCTTTACAAGTTTCTATTGCAGCTATGTACTTTGCTTCTCTGTTGTAGAGAGGGCTACTATTCTTTGTAGCCTTGACACCCAAGATACCGCTGCACCTCCAAATGTATACAAATAACCTGTAGTGGAATTTCTAGTATCCATATCTCTAGCCATATCCGCACCTGTAAATCCTTCAAGCACAGTCTCATCATGACCAAAACATAAACAATAATGACTAGTACCCTTCAGATACCTCAAAATCCATTTTATTGTTTGCCAATGTTGTTTGCCTGGATTGGAAAGGAACTTACTCACTACTTCCACTGAATATGCAATGTCTGGTCAGGTGCATACCATGGCATACATCAAACTGCCAACTGCTGAAGCATAAGGAATCTTGCTCATCTCTTCTTTCTCCTTGCCATTACTAGGACATAATTCAGTACTCAACTTGAAGTGGGCTGCAAGGGGTGTACCAACTGGCTTGGCATCCTTCATTTTAAACTTGTCATGCACCTTCTTGATATATTTTTTTTGTGATAGCCACAATCTTTTGTTTTTCCTATCACACATAATCCGCATGCCCAATATCTGTTGTCTTGGTCCCAAATCCTTCATTGCAAATTCGTTACCCAAATATTTCTTCAACCTATTGATCTTATTCTTATCATGCCCAACAATCAACATGTCATCCACATATAACAATAATATGATATACTTTCCTTGATCATACCTCTTGATATAGACACAATGGTCAACTTCCAACCTCTGAAAACCATGTTCCAACCTGAATGAATCAAATTTCTTGTACCATTGTCGAGGTGACTGTTTCAACCCATAGAGACTCTTCTTCAACCTACAAACAAGGCCTTCTTTTCCTTTTTCTATGAAGCCTTATGGCTGCTCCACATAAATTTCTTCCTCGAATTCACAATGAAGGAATGCAGTTTTTACATCTAACTGTTCACATTCTAAGTCTAAAGTAGAAACTAGACCAAGAATCACTCTAATGGATGACATTTTAACAACAGGTGAGAAAATTTCAGTGAAGTCAATACCTTATTTTTGGGCAAAACCTTTCACCACCAACCTTGCTTTATACCTTTCCTTCTTTTCGTCACCTTCATGCTTAATCCTGTACACCCATTTGTTTAATAGAGCCTTTCTACCTTTTGGGAGGTTTACCAACTCCCAAGTTTTATTTTCCTGCAAAGAGTTCATTTCTTCTTCCATTTCTTTCTTCCATTCTTTATTGTGCTCGACTTTACAAGCTTCTTGAAAACAATTAGGTTCACCTTCATCAGTCAACAAAATATAGTTTGAAGGAGGATACCTTTGTGATGCTTATAAGGCCTAGAAGATCTGTGAACCAACTGTGGTGTTGCATTATCAGGTTGAATCTCTTGTAAAGATTCCTACAAGATTCCTTCTTCTTGTTGTTCATCATTTTACACTTGTTGTTCTTCATGCTCCTGAATTTTTTGTTCATTTTCTTGTATTGGTGGTATGTTTTCCTGCTACTCTTCAAACCTGTCAATAACCTTCTTGACCTCCAACTCACCTACAGTCCTCTTGAACATTTCTGACTCATTAAATATAACATCCCTGCTTCTAATAATTTTATGTCTGACTGGATCCCATAGACGATAACCAAAATCTTCATCCACATATGCCAAAAAAATGCATTTCATAGATTTATCATTTAGCTTAGTTCTATTTTCTTTGGAAATATTTACAATGCTTCACATCCAAAGATTTTCAAGTGAGAATAATTCAAATTCTTACCAGTCCAAACTTCTTCAGGGATACTACAGCAACAACATACATTATAGCACTTGGCAACCTTAACCACCTGCATAATGCATTCAACACTTGGCAACTTCAACCACCTTCTCAACGCTCTTATAATAAGATAAAATTTCAACATTTCATAGCACTTAATATGTCAAACTAATGCCAACATTATTTGGACACTTTTGAAAAAATAATGAAATAAAGAAATATAACTCATGGCATTTAATACGTTAAACTAATGCCAATATTATTTGGACACTTTTGAAAACATAATGTACTAGAACGA
>APFE031271063.1:18185-42083 GCA_000404065.3 Pinus taeda | reverse complement strand
TTAATTCTAGCAAAAAATTATCAAAACGTTTAGTTTTTTTGTTATATTTATGTTAAAAATGGTTATTTTTATGTCATTGTTAAAAAATGTTGTTTTTTAGAAACAATTATTTCATGTGGATTGAAAAATTAATTAAGGATGTATAAATATGTAGATTATCTAAAATTCAAACTATCGACTTTCTAATTTAAAAACGCAAAACAATAAAAACCCCCTAAAAAAAAATTAAGATAAAGAACAAGAAAATATGAATAAGATGACGACTTCAAAAACTATCAAATTTAGAAAATAATTTTTCACATTTCACACACTAGAAAATTAAAAGTCAAAAAATAGGTCTTTTAAAAAACAGGTGTGATGCAGAATACTCACTTTTTAAAATCAGCATGAAAATCACTACCATTCTAAAACTTGATTTCATCCTTGAACATGAAAAAAAATTAAAGTTCCAAAAACCATGTTCTAAAAAAAACATGTGTATTCTGCATCACCACTTTTGAAAATTGGGTCATTTTTTTGCTATCTCTACGAAACGGGTAACAGTATCAGTTCCCGTTTCAAAGTTTACATTGTTATTATGACAATTTACAAGTTCAATAGATTTAAAATTAGAATTTTATTAGAGTTATAAGTTTATAATAAATATTTAAATTATATATTTTATTTTTATAATAAAGGTTGTGTAAAAATATTTTAAAATAAAATAGTTGTTTAAACATGTTATGAATTAGTTCATTTTCCACTACTTATAAATAAAAAAATGGAAATAAATATTTTTTAATGCGAAATACGACGATAATTATTTTGGATTAACGGAATTGCACATATTAAATGTTGTATTGTACAATTTAATTATATTAGGTGTTTTTAAGAGTGTTGAATCCATTGTATTGTACAATTTAATTATATTAGGTGTATTTAAGAGTTTTGAATCTATTTTTACAATTTCCTCAAATTTAAAAGTAAATTTTTAACAATATTTTCTTAAGAAGCTTTTTGTGATGGTAAAATGGAAAAATTTAAAAATATGGAATGTTTAACCTTATCTAAAAAATGGTCCACAACAATGTTGCATTTTTTACACTAGATATCATTATAAAAGGTAGAAAAAAAAGAAGACTATTGATTTTTGTTTTTAGTAGTTTTAGGCTAATAAAGTTTTATATTAAAACCCCCACATTGAAAAAAAGCACAACCGCATTTCAAAAAAGTACATGAATATATTTATGGATATCCCCATGAGATTATTGCTAAAGTTCAATCAAGATACTTCAAAGTGCAAGAATATATTAATGGATATCCTCATAAAACAATTGCTAAAGTTCAATTAAGATTCTTTTTCAACAAAAATACCTTGCAGAAAACTTTCCAAGTAATTCCTCATGATCCATAAATGGTAAATGCGGTAAATCATCAACTTTAATTATGAAAACTAGCCTCAGAATCAAGAGAATAGAATCCACAACCTCCCCAACTTTAGGGAAGAGATCTCATATTTGGCTCATGAACACTTGAGCTAATCCTCTAGGCTAAAGTCCAATCAAGATAGCTAACAAGTCCATACAATTAAATGGAAACTTATTATCCAAAGGAAAAGTGGGTCATCAATGGAAAAATGTATACAATGATAGAGAGTGGTGACAAAAACCGTGATATAAGTAACCTTAACATTTAACAAATTAATTTATCCCATGATAATTATTATTATTATTATTTTTTTTTTAACATAGTCGGTTGTTGGATTATATTTCAGAAAAAAGTAAGGAGGCTAAGCTCCTATGGTACATAATGTTATCCCATGAAGAGCAAAGAGAGGAGGTGTTACAAGTTGGGCAAAATTCCTCCTTGATCCTGCCTTTTGGCCTTTTGAAAAAAACTAAACAGAAGTAAATCCTAACAAACTGGAACAACATAAAGCAACATTTACAAAACATAATCAATCTATGTTGATGTGGCTGATTTGTCGAGCTGTAGATTCTTCAGGCTTGTCCTCAACACCGGCTTGCTTGATGCTTGATGAACTTGTGGGAACTGCATTTCTATTTTCCATCATATATTTCAGAATTTCAATGGATTCCTCGACGTGACTGCATCTATTGGAGAGCTGATTGAACTGTTTTTGCAGCGAAAAAATTATGGGGAGAAACAAGTTAATGTCAGCTTCATATTTTCCATTGATGAGGTGATTTTGATTGTCAATCTTGGCATCCAAGATCTTCTGGTGAACATGTATTTGCTCCAGCTTGGCCTGGAGGTCGGCGCAGTGAAGACAATCTTCACTCCTTTCCATTGTTGCAGTTAGAGGAAGATACTTAGATCGCTGAGAAGACCAGAGAGTGGACGAGAATCGCTACACTTGGAAGCAAACTGTGGGAATAAAAGAAGACACAATGCACTGAGTAGAAACCAGAAGTTCGGGAGGTAGTTGGGAGACTTTAGCAAAAATCAGAAACGAGGGAAAATGCAGATGGGCAGATCAGATCGGGGACTTAGAACGACAGGAAGGGAAGAAAACAGGGTGTGGGAGTGGAAGGAAGGGGATGCATATAAGAAGGGGAAGAAGCGTGGAGGGCTCGAGAAGGGAAGGGGGGGAAGAATAGAGGAGAGGCGAGGGAGATCACAGATGAGAGACGACATAAGCAAGGAGGGAAGGGCGATTGGAAGTAAAGCGGTGAAACACATGATTGCAAGCATGTTTATGAGATTTTCTAGGAGATGTTGGATCCTAAGGTGGATTTTGGCCTTAAAGCAGATCAGATGAATCTTTGACAATTTCCAAATGTCAGAATTCTCGGATTTGCTACAAATCTGATTGAAACAAAAATGATTTTTTGTCATGGTAAATAGTGATGGGTTTCCATTACATTGCAAATAAGGCTACCCAATAGCCTGGTGCAAGCTCTGTTGGCGTGGAGGTTAGCGTCCTTGTTGAGGGTGCGAAGAATGTGGTGGAAATGAAAGTCTGTCATTGATTGGCCCAATATTTGACATCGACTGATGATCTGTTGGAGGAGAACGTTGGGTGATTTCCTGTTCTGAGCCATTAGGCTGATGACTACTGCCGAGTCTCTGAATATCAAAGCTGTACCTATACCAAGTTTACTGAGTTGGATGAGTTCCTGATAAAGGGCCAAAGTTTCGGCCCTGTTGTTGGATATAGGCCCGAGTCCCCATTCATAAGAGACTATGTGATCCCCACTGGCGCTGAAAATGACTCCTCCTATTCTTGCAATTCCGGGATTTGGTTTTGAAGCACCATCAAAAAAGAGATAATAGTTGTTGCAATTTTTGAGCCATATTGAAAACTCTTCTTCCTTTATTCTAATTTTCCATTTATGGTTTACACTGTTATGCATGTTGCTAGTGGCATTGCCATTCTGGTTACTGTTGTTCTTATCCAGCAAATAGCCAATGAAAATTCCGCTCTTCAACGCTGAGATTAATAATATCAATGTTTCTTTGGTTTTTGACTGAGATGGTTTCTAGAGCGAGGCTCCTTGCCTTGTTGCAAAGATTTCTTGTGGTCGATTCCTTGTCCTTGAATACTTTGCGGTTTCTAGCCAGCCAAATGTTCCACAACATAGTGTAAGGAAGGGTATCCTAGACCCTTTTAACTATGTTATTCTTCTTTTATTGCCATGGATAATTCTTTTTCCATTGATGCAGAACTTCTCTTATGGAGTTGTGATTATTCCAAGGAATATGGTCGGTGTAGGATAAATTCCTCCAACAGGTGATAGCAAAGGGATAGGCAATGAAGAGATGCTGAATGGATTCTTCGACATCTTGACAATTGGGGCAGTGAGAAGGGCCACTGATACCTCACTTTTGCAAATTTTCTACAGTAAGGATTTTCCCCTTAAGAAGAGTCCAAAGGAAGAATTTAATTTTAGGGAGGGCCTCAGATTTCCAGACAGTTTTCCAATGAATCCATATGGGTGTGGGATGGTTACTGTTGCAGATGTATTGATGGGCAGCTTGGATAGTATATTTAGATTCAGATGGATCCCAGCGAAATCCATCTAAATCATTCTTTTTTATAGGAGCTATACTATGAAGATGAGATTGAAGAATAGAGAAACTTTCCTTAAGGTCATTGGGAATGCCTTGAAAGGACCACCCTAGCCATTATTGGGATTGGGGATCCCATGGGAAATCTAATCCAAATGATGGATGCCTATGCTATCAAAAAATGAGAGAATGGGATTGACTCCATCATGACTATTTATAGCTTGCTGGCCCATAATTTTATCTGATCCAATATTAATATCAGCACCTCCCTTGGGGATTTTAGAAGTGTTCTGAGCCATAAAATGAATTGCTCTTTTGCATAAATGCCAAATTTTGGAACAATCTCTGTTAGTGATGTCTTGATCAAGAAGTTGTTGTCTTGGGAAGTTTGAATATTTAACTTCCAACACCCTTTTCCACCAGGCAAAAAGGTCGGTTATAAGTCTCCAAGCAATCTTGCCTCCGAACGCTATATTGAGGAATTTGGGAGATCTGATTCCAAGACCTCCTCGGTCTTGGGACTGAATGACCTGCTTCCAGTTAACCAAATTGAATTTCTTTTTTTTCATTTTTCCCTCATTGCCAAAGGAATTGGTGGAGGATGACTTCCATTTTATAGTGAAAAGAGGCCGGAGCTTGAAGGAGAGTGAATTGGTATAGAGGCAAAGAGGAAATACATGATTTTAAGAGGATGAGGCAACCAGCTGGGTTAAGCCAAATGGAGCCCCATTATTGCACTTTTCTCTTCATCTTGTCAATAATGATATCCCAGACTTCTGCCTTCAATGGACCTACACTCACTGGCATGCCCAAGTAGGTGAAGTGAGTCCAATCATAGTTGCAAGAAACTCCAAAGATATTGGCAATATTGTGAAGGACCTGTGCTGTAGTGTTCCATCCATAAATGCAACTTTCCAGCTGATTGACCAATCCACCAGAGTATCTCATATATTTATCTAAAAGAACTTTGAAGCACCCGACTATTATGATGGAAGCTCCTCTAATTAGCAAGGTGTCATCAGCAAATTGTGAGTGATTAATATTCTTAACTCCGTTCCCAAATTTAATGCTTGTGATGAGGCCAACCCTCCGATTGAAGTCCAACGCTTTACTAAAGGATTCAACCATCAGAATAAAAAGGTAGGGTGAAAGAGGGTAACCTTGTCTCAGACCTCAGGATGATTGGACAACAATTCCCAGTCTTCCATTGACAAGAGGGGAGATCCAGGGCCCAAAAATGCAAGCTTTGATGAGGTTTAAAAAGATCACATCAAATCCCATCTTCTTTAGAATAGCCAGGAGGAAGGAGTGCCTTACTCTGTCGAATGCATTAGCCAAATCGAGTTTAAGAATAAACCCTTTCTGATTTCTAGATTGACTCGAATGAATAGCTTCTTGGACGAGAAGGATAGAATAAGAGATTTGTCTATTGGCCAAGAATCCCCCTTAGTTTTCAGAGATGAGAGAAGGGAGAAGGGATTTAAGGCGAGAAGCAAGGATTTTTGTCAGGATTTTGTAAGAGGAGTTACAGAGGGAGATAGGCCGGAATCGAGCAAATGAAGAGGGTTGATTTTCTTTGCGAATGAGAGCAAGATGAGTGGCATTGGTGTAACCTCCAATTTTACCCTTTCGTTGTGCCCATTTGAGCATTTTGGTCAAGTCTTTTTTAATAACTCCCCGAAAGGCTTGATAGAAACAGATGGGGAAGGCATCTGGGCCTGGAGCTTTATCAGGCTGGAGTGTCCAAATCATTCTTCTTATTTCTTCCTCATCAATCTCCTTGTTCAAACTATCATTCATTTCCTTGCTGATCCCAGTAGGAAGATATTGAAGCAGATCTGAATAGTCCTCTTCTTCTTTTGTTTCGGTTAGGAGATCTCTGTAATGGTCTGTGGCTACCTTTCGAATGGCATCTTGCGTATTTTTTCGATTGCCCTCAACATCCAAAATAGAGTTTACATTATTCCTTATTTTTCGAGCAGTGGTTTTCATATTAAAAAAGGCTGAGTTCTTATCTCCCCCTTGCAGCTAGAGTTTCCTTGACTTTATCCTCCATTTAAGTTCCTCTTCTCTGTTTGCACAGCACAACTGCAAAAAGAGATTGCTTTCTTACTCTTTGTTCTCCTGGGTGAGGCCATGCTCTTCTGTTATACTTTGAATACCATCTAGATTGTTCTTGATCTTCTTTTTGATATTCTCGGGCTCCTTATAGCTCGTTTTTGCCCAATCCTTTATAACTTGCTTAGTTTTTCGTAGCTTGGTTTCCCAAATGAAACCAGGGGAGCCTTCAACATGATGATTCCAAGTGTTTTGCATGATTTCTTTGACTACTGGAATGCAGTTCTAGAGGGAACTGTACTTAAAAGGAATGGGTCCGAGAGATCAATGGGTTTCCAGAGTGAGAGTTATAGGATAATGGTCAGATGTTGAAAAAGGAAGGATGCTGCCATACCCAATAGAGAAGGAGGAGAGAAATGTGACATTGATTAAAATTCTGTCAAGTCTTTCCATAATGTTTCCTTTACCCAACCTGCGATTGCTCCAAGTATACCTTCGTTTTTTTGGAGCAACATCGATGAGGTTGTGGTCTTGCATAATGTTTTCTAAATGAGTTCTGTAAGGATCAGGGGAGAAACTACCTCCTCTTTTCTCATTGGCATGAAGAATGAGATTGAAGTCTCCCCCAACAATGATGTTAGAACTTTCTTCTACATTTATGTTGGCTTTGAGATCATCCCAACAACGCTCCTTATCCCTGAAATGATTAGGAACGTATATATTGTAGATGACTGAAATTTGTTTATCTACTTTGTTTTCTAAAACAGTTTTGATCCAGTGTTGATTAACAGTTTCCGATCTGTAGTTCCATGTACTGTGATTCCATAGAGTTGTGATGCCTCCAGAGGCTCCTCTTGATTCACTAATGCTACCTTTGTATTGCCTCTGCTGTTCAATAATTCCAATCATTTCTTGTTGGCCTTGCTTTGTTTCCTGTAGCAAAAGAATTCCTGGTTTCTCACAATGAATAAGATCTCTTAGGGCTGTAACTTTGGAGGGGTGCCCTAGTCCCCTACTATTCCATGACAGAACTTTCATTATTGGGTATGTGGGGTACGGAGAGGTGCTCGCCCCCCTTGGTCCCTGTGGACTGTCTCTTTATCACATTGCCCTAGAATGTAAGATTCTATGGGGTTCTGAATACCGATTGCTATATCTTTCTAAGAATTCTCATCTCTATGTTGCTTAGCAGATTTCCTACCCGACCTGGGTTTCTTATATGAATCGCTAGTAGCTCCATGATCTTTGGATGAACCCCTGGTAATCCTGATAAGGGGAGGATCAAGGGAAGTCTGAGAGGAGATGACCAGAGGATGGGAGGATTCAGTGCAATCTGTTTGGATCAGAGGAGGGAGGAGGGATCCTAGGGAGGAATTTCAGGAGGGGATAGAACAAAGAAAGGATTGGATGAAGAAGGGGGTGGAGGTTGAGAGAGGGGGGGAAGAGTAGTTGAGGAAAGGGAGGAAGAAGAGGGGCGAGCTGCATTAGAGGCCGGAGGGCTTGCTTCAGGTGGAGCTTTGGACATGGTAGCCGACTTCTTTTTCTTAACTGTTTCCCATTGTTCTTCTTGCGAGCTATTCTCTACATCAACAAGTTTAGTGAATCGATTAGCAAAATGTCCATATTCATGACATACCTTATATTTGAATGGGATTTTCTCGTAATCCAGCTGTTGAATATGGCTCCAATCATCCACTTTGAGTTTGATGGTTTCGGGGAGGCCTTTCCCAAGGTCCACTTCTACGCAAATACGCGCACAGGCTTGCATATTATCTTTTGGCTCGCTACGATCAATGTATCTGCCAACTGCGTTCCCGATTGCTCGAACCGATTCATCTCCCCAGCAATGCAGGGGGAGGTGAGGGAGTCGGACCCAAACCAGAATAGCACTGGGGATATCCAGTTCTAGATCAAAATCAGGGGTCCATTTATTGAGATATAGGCCTCTGGAGTCCATGAAATAGGGCCCATTCCTGAAGATTAAGTCCTTATCTTCTCTGGATTCAAAATGAAAGGTAAAGTACCCCTTCCCAAAAAATCTAATGGATATTTTGCCTTGAATTTTGTCGGACCAGTTTCTTTCAACCCATCTTTGCACAGTCCTTGGAGATGGCCAGAGGCCCGTGAATTGACCAACGAGTCCTTTTTCTGCTAGGGAAAGGGCGGCCATGCAGGGAAGGGCTGGAGGTAAGTTAACTTCCTGTAACACATCCAGCTTTTTAACGAACTTGGATACTGCTAGATGAGGGCGCTGCGGAGGCAAAGACTTAACCATATCAGAGAAAGCTTATTGAGGATCAGCCACCTCTGGTGAAGCATCCGAAGGGGCCATGGCAGGAGGCCGAAGGCCAAGGCAGTCACATGGCTGGTTGACCTAATACATAGTGCAGGCGCCTCCTTCTCCCACCTTCGGGTGCAAAAGCAATTTATCCCATAATTTTTGTTAATATAAAGAAAGAATTATAAAAAATTCCAAAATTTAAATTATTTTTCTTTCAATAATATTGGTAATTTAATAACAACAATGTGATTTACTCATTTAAAAAAATTAAAAAAACTATTTTTATTTATAAAAATTAGTGAAATTTTAAATTATGAGATTTCTTTTTTTATTATTTGAAAAAACTATATTTTAAAAAATCAAATCACCTCTTATTCCCCACATAATAAAAATATTATATGTCCCCACGTAATAAAAATTGAAATCAAAAGTTGCGTAAATAAAACTCTTGGAGTTAAAAGCCTGATTGTGGGCTTATCCATATAAAATCATGATTGTATGCTTATCCATATAAAATATATATAAATTTAAGTTACATGAATTCAGATGTGGCATCATAGATAGCGATAAATCTATAATTGAAAGAAAGGAAAAAAGAAATTATTTTAACGTCTACAAAGCTAATATTTATCTTTATAACAAGACTTCAAACAACGAACACAGTTAACACGGCTTAATGATGGACCAGATACTACGAATTGTTTCGAATGCCAACTCAATAATATAAATAGGTAAAACTTTAATGCACCACTATGACGAACAACTATAAACAAATAATAAACAAGAGGGGCTGCGGGGCAGCTAGTCCTTGTCCCAGCCCGCAGCGTAAGAGCCAAGTTCATCCACGGTGCCCTTAGGCCGGTCAGCGTAAAGCGAGTTGTTAGAAGACTATGCTTTAAGTTCATATTACATTCAGAAATAGCCCCACATAGCAGAGATACATAGCTCTCCTACCAGCCAGACATAGAAGATCTCCCACCACTTAGCACCAACCCCACAGCCCACATTGCAGTAGTAGACCACCCGACATAGCCAGTAATAGCTACCGGGCATAGCCAGTTGTACTTGCTTCAAGGTGCGGTCATGCAAGCCACGTGCTTGTTTATCAAAATTGAATGCAGACCAGATCACAATTTCTGTATTACCAACATGCTCCGGTATATCTGTGAGCGAGGTTATGATGCAGTCAAAGGCTTCTGTTCTCAGTTTTGAAACCGGAAGCCCTTCGGTATTCGGCAACATTTGTTCTGTGCTTATAATCTCTGTATGCTATTTCATTCTTGTGCAATCCCTTCTTTAATTTTATATTGGACCAGTGTTTTTTCTCTGAATTCCATGGCCTCTGTGGAATGCATGAATGTTGTACATCCAATGGACGAGCCCGCGTACACAGAAGGCAGCCTGCCTAAAGAAGCCGAGATCGTTCTGCACTCCCTGGCGCTGAATTGGGTGGATGTTGTGGATGCAAAGCGCCTGGAAATCACGCCTCTCAAGGGCGCCATGACGAACGAGGTTTTTCAGTGTAATTGGAAGACGAGGAAGGGGAACAAGCCCAGGAAGGCCCTGGTTCGAATCTATGGAGAGGGCGTGGATTTGTTCTTCAACAGAGAAGATGAGATCAGGACATTCGAGTGCATGTCGAGGCTCGGGCAAGGACCATGTCTACTGGGTCCGTTCCCCGAGGGTCGTATCGAGGAGTTCCTCAACGCAAGGGTAATTTTATTTATTTGGTTCTTTGTCTAGAATTGCAGATGTTTTAATGGCGCTGTCTACAGAGGCATCGATTTCGCCAGGACGGATAAAAATCACTTGAATCTGGTTTTTTGTTTTTTAATTTAAGCGCATAAGTGTTTAAATTCTGTTGGATAATGCAAATGTATTCAGCTGCATTGTTCCTGTGGGATTGTGCCTTTTTGAGAAAGAAGCCATAAGTTTCTTTTATAAACCATCTTGTGTTGGACTTCTCGCGCTGTTGTTTCTTTTCTATGCTAATTGGAAATCTTCTGATCAAAATTACTTTGTTCTGACTTCTTTTTTATTTTTTATGAATTGCTGTAGACATTGTCAGCGCCTGATTTAAAGTGTCCTGAAATATCTGCCCAAATAGCAGCAAAGTTGAGGAAGTTTCATCAGCTTGGCGTACCAGGTGTTCGACAGCCAAAGCTTTGGAGCCGCCTCAGGTTTTCTCCCATATCTTTATCAAATTATTTGCTTAGGGAACCTGTCTTCTGCTGTGAAGAATACTTAATTGTATGTTTATTGCTATTGAAATCAGAGATATGACATAGCCAACCACTTCTGTGAGACGGCTGCAAATTACCACACTGACACACCTCATATATTAGACTATAGCAAGTACCCAGGTATACTTCACTATACTACAGGGTTATATATTTAGAACTCATTACTCAGTGAAACTTATAATGACATTAGACTGTAGCGAATAACCAGGGATATATGTTAGAATGACTCTTTGATGCCAAATATTGAAAGTTGACATGGAAATAGTAAAGTTCGGGAAATTAAAATAAAGCAAAGTGTGAAATAGGGATAGAAAAGTAATTGATAGGCCTGCTTGTTGTCTGCTCTGAGCGATAACAAGAACAAGAACAACAATAACTTCCCTGAAAGCAAAACTAATAGTTACTGTGAAAGATCAAGCCAAAGAAATATTGACCTCTACAAATAACTATGTCATTTCAAATACTAACTAGTTATTACATCTGCTTAATATAATCTAAACTGCATGGTGAAAGTGATAAGCATTAACTGCCTTGAAAAACCATGAATTTTAGTTGTGGCAACAGAACATTATCACAGAGTGTTTAACAGTTTGTTTCGACTGCAGCAATAAAAGAGCTTGTGTATGAATTTTTCTGCCTAATTACATTTGCAGAGTTATGCATGTAATTGATTTTTGTTATTTGAAGTAGTTCCTCTTCGACCAGGGGTTTACTTTTCTTTGGTTGGCACTTCGCATTTTTTTACAATTGGTTACTCTCGACAAGTATATTTACATTGATATCTCACCTAGCAAATAGTTTCTCTGCTTATATATATAAAGAATTCTTTTATTCTAATCAAATAAAAGAGTCTGTGTATGAATTTTTCTGCCTAATTACGCTTGCTGTTCAGTCCAGACGTAGAAGAGGAAATTATTCCCACCTGCAGGTATGGTCAGGCATGGTCAGGTTAAGATTTGCCATATTGTTATAGCTTTGTAATATGAATCACTAACTAAGATATTAAAATTCTAATTGCAGGTAACGGGGTACTTACATATTAACAGGCATAAGCCGCTCGGGGTACTTACATATTAACAGGCATAAGCCGCTCGACGACCTTGGCTGCTCGGTTCCCGCAGAGCTACTCGACGACCTTGGCTGTTCGGTTCCCGCAGAGGACCTTGACAGGGATTGACAGGGAATCAGTTCCGGCTGGAGGCAACCAGTTTGGCCTGGCATATAAATACTAAGTTCAACTGCAGAACATGAAGACACCGAAGCAGACACCGAAGCATACATGCAGTAACTGATGGAAACAAGTGAATTGAGGCCTCTGTGATCCATAACAATTATAAAAAGAATTTCGGTGTAAATCACATGTAGAAAACTTTTGTTGACGCGTTTCGAACCAACTAGTGTGGTTTATCGTCAAGACAAGTTGAGGAGTCAAATCATGGCTGCATATTAAATAGGGAGAGCCTTCCCAACGGCTAGGTTGACTAGGTTGACCACCAATGGCTATATAAAAAAAAACCTTTGTCGACGCGTTTTGAACCAACTAGTGTGGTTCATCGTCAGGACAAGTTGAGGAGTCAGATCATGGCTGCATATTAAATAGGGAGAGCAGATCTTCCCAACAGCTAGGTTGACTAGGTTAACCACCAACTGCTAGATAATATTATAATGTTAAGAGGTCAAAAGGTAATAGAAATAATATTATAAATATAGTTATTAAATAATTATATTATACATTCGAATGAATTCAATTTTATTTTATTCAAAAGGTAATAAAAAATAATATTATAATTATCGTAATTAAATTTTCTTCCTAATAAATAATTATATATACTATAATAATATATTATATATTCGAATGGAATTGCATTATATTTTATTCATATATTATTCTATGGTTATTAATATCCTTATTTAAATCCTATCGATAAGTAAAAGGGTTTTTAAAAAAATTCATTTGATTAAAAAATTAATTTATTTAATTCCCTAGAGACAAGAATGTTATTTAATTTTATATATTATTTATTCTATAGTTATTAAATTAATTAATTTAATTAATTATTTAAAACATAGGGATAAGTAAGGGTTTTTTTCTAAATAATATTGATTATAAAGGAATTAATACACATTATTCTATTATTGATATTTGTTATAAATATATATATATATATATATATATATAATTGGTAAAGGTAAAGCTTAATAAAAATACAAAAAACATTAATAGTACAAGCCAAGGAAAAAATAAATAGAATGAGCAACAAAGTTTAAAAACAAGAAGGTCAAGAACAGGACCATTAGTAAAACACAGAGCCAAAGGAGAAACCCTAGGAGGGAGGAAAAGACATGGCTCAAATGAGAAGGATTTGGGAAATTCAGGGGCAACCTCGAAAGCTTGAAAAGGTTAAAAGGGGGGGGCGGGGTGTGGGGGAAGGAAAAAGGAAGGCAAAATTAAGAAGAAAGGGTAGGGATCCAACAGCTATTGATCTTCCAGCCGTCATCTCTATTGAGATTGTTAGGTCTTCTTTCAATTTCAATAGCTTCCCTGAATTTACAATGATGGAACTGCGCAACCTTCGCAATAACCTTGGCCTCCTCTATACAAACCTGATGCTTGGTCTTTTCCGCATGTTCTGCTAATGCTGAAGACTTGGTTCTCCCATGTCTTAGGTCAGCTGCATGTTCGTTGATCCTTTGATGGATGGAGCGCTTTGTTTCCCCAATATAGGGGGTCCCACAAGAACAAGGAATCAAGTAGACACCCTTCATGTCTTTAGGGTCGATGGGATCTTTCACTGATTAGAGGGATTTACGAATGGTGTTGAGTGGCCTAAAGGTTGAGGGAATATTATACTTCTTAAGGATCTGAGCAATCTTGTTTGTGGTTCCCTGGACATAGGGAAGATGGACACCTAGCAGGCGTTTTTTAGGTTCTTTTTTAATTAACGATTTTTTAGAGGCTTTAAGGAAAGCCTTCTGACCTAGGCGCCTACTATAGCCATTCTCCACAAAGACATTAAGGAGATGGGATTTCTCCTTATCAAAGCTCTCATTATCAGAAATCCTAAGGGCACGAGTAGCGAGGGTGTTAAGAACACCCAACTTTTGAGCAGGGAAATGATGGGAATCGGCATGAAGATATTGCTTAGTATGCGTTTTCTTCCGGAACACTAAGTGGGAGAGGGAACTATCCTTATTCTTAGATATAAGAATATCTAGGAAAGGGAGGCAACCATTGACTTCTTTTTCCATGGTGAACTTAATGGCAGAGGACTGACAGTTGAGGTGATTGAAGAAGAGATCCAACTCCTCTTGGCCATGGGACTAGATGACATTAGTGTCATCTACATACCTTTTCCAAAGCTTGGGTAGGAGACGGGCCGAGGCTAAAGCTTTGGCTTTGAAATCTTCCATAAAAATATTTGCAACAATAGGGGATAGGGGTGAGCCCATGGCAACACCACAGGTCTGTTCAAAGAACTCACCCTCGAAACAGAAAAAAGTGGAAGTGAGACAGATCTCAACCAGATGCGTAGTATCGGGATTTGTTAGGTGATAGATCACTTCCAAGGCCTCCTTTATAGGGATACAAGTATAAAGGGAGACCACATCAAAGCTGACCAGAATGTCCTCAGGGTTAAGTTTTATGTCCTTAAGCTCTTTAATGGAGGAAGCAGAGTTTTTCACGAAGGACTTTGTACAGCCAACTAGGGGCTTAAGCTTAAGGGCAAGGAACTTAGCTAGAAGGTAGGTCGAACCACCAATGGTGTTGATGACAGGCCTCAGAGGAGCCCCTTCTTTATGAATCTTTTGCAACTCGTAGATCCTAGGAGTAATGGGACTGCTCTCAATGAGCTTATGGCAAAGGGAACTCACAAAGCTACTGGACTTGATGGCGAGGGCCACCGCCCTAGAAATTTTCTTTAGAGGGTTCTTGGGCAGTTTTTTATAACTGCCACTATTGTAAAGATGATCTAACATCTTCTTGTGGTAATCATCCATGTTAAGGATGACTGCAGCCCCTCCTTTGTCAGCCTTCAGAACGACGATATTTTTGTTCTGGTTTAAGAATTTAAGGGCAATGAATTCCTCATTGCTGAGGTTCTTCCGAGGGGGCTTAGCCTTTCTAAGGACCACAGCACAATCCTGCCTAATAGTGTCCATGATATTATCCGGAAGATCTCTAATTCTATATTCTACATCGCAAATAATGTCATCCACCGGGATTTTTCTAGGGGCAAGGGCAAAGTTTAAACCTTTGCCTAAAAGTCTAAAAATAGAAGGGGAAAACGAAAAACTAGATAAGTTAACAACTCTATTATTCCGAGAGGGAGGGGGAAGAATATTCTGGTCCAAATTCTTAACCTCATTGTTTTGGTTATAATTGTTATTATTCTCAAGAGATAAATCAATATCAATATCATTACTAATATTAATGCTATTGTTAATAGATTCTTTGTCATTATTTTTATTATTAATAATATCACTAATACTATCATGGTTATTAATATTATCACATAAATCATTATTATTATTATTTATTATTAAATTGCATAAATTATTATTATTATCCTTATAATAATAATAATAATAATAATTATTATTATTATTATCTAAAAAATTATTATCAAATTAATTATTATTATTATTATTATTATTATATAAAAAATCATTATTATTATTGTGTGAAAACTTATTAGGCATAATACGAGAGGAGCTCTGTAAACGATGACCACGGAGTGGAGAGACCACACCATCCCCCAGGACAGAAACATCAACACTACGTGTAGAGGAATGATTCAGAGAGATAGAGTGTCTGCATACACGCTGAACCAGAGAAACAGAGGAAGAGATGCTCGATATCTCAGGAATTCAGGTTAGCTGCAACTGAAATCTGATCAGAAGAAAGGAGCAGCTCGCACAAGCCCTCAAGTGCTCAACTTTACAATAGGTTGATCTCTTAAATGGCTTGATCATTTGAATATTTAAATGTTAAGGAAATGCAAAATCATTAATGAGTTTCCTATCCTTGATTTATATCTTGAATGATGTTTATTTAAAAATTAATGATTAAGATTGTGAGTTTGAGTATTTATTTATTGAAATTTTTGTATATCTCAAATCCTTAATGAAGTGTTTGGAACATATGAGTCATAATTACATGCAATATTGACATCATTTGTAGCTCATTAGTGTCAATTACATTATGTTACTATGGGTCCATAGAAATTGAGAACATTTAAAATTTTAAAAAGACCAGAGGGAGAAATTAAAGACCTTAGTTTCCCAACTTCTTGAGTGACATTATTCTCAAATTGCATCTAACACTAAAGGAAATATTAACTCTCAATCTTCTTAAGATTGATGTGGGACACCATTCAATGTAGTGTGATTTAAATGGCGAAGTTGATGAAGTAGAATAAAGGTATTCCAAGTCTCCAAAGGGTACTCCAACAAATACTTATCTTGGAGACATTGAATCCCTAAGTGACTGCCAAAATAATGCTTATAAAGTTCTTAAGTCATGATATCAAAGCGTACTTATGAAAACACATCATGAAGTATGAAAAATCACCACTCAAGGTAGTGTAACAAAGATGCTCATGGTATAAACAAGGATCTCAAAGAAGCAAATCAATGTGGAATACACCTACTCATTTGATGCAGGAGCATTTAGCCCAAGGAAAATCATTGTATATAGTAGATATAGGGGGTCATGAATTTTAGGGAATAGTTTTCCTAAGTATCAAGTTAATACAATATTTAGGCTTTTAACTGTGATTTAATTAGATAATGGGAGAATATGTAAATGCTCTCAAAATAAATAAATGAGAACATGAGTGCTAGAAGTCAAAGCCAATTATCTAGGAGCAAGAGAGAGCTTTTAGGAGTTAATTAGAGTAGATATGGACCATTGAGCTAATAGGGAGACTTTTCTACTTTAATGCAGAGGGAAAAGATGGAGTGGATAAAGTATGCCACATATGTATGCATGTAGCAAGCTTTAGGGCTTTATTTGAGTGATTTAAGGAAAGGATAGGATCAGTAACCCAATCCAAGTTTCCATATAAGCATATGTAAGCCTACAGGCAGAAGAAGAGGCCACGAATAGTAGAAATCAGGCCTGTGTATGTGCATGAGACCAAGGAGTCTCAAATGTAATCCTGTTTTTACATTAATATATATACAGAGGATTACCCTGTCTGTGTTAGTATGTATGGAAGTATTTCATGAATGATTTACTATGAATTCGTAGGCTCTGCAGGTTGCAGGCAGAATTCTGAAGGACGTAGAGGAACGGAGTGATTCATAGGAATCACAATGGATTCTAAATCCAAGTGAAGAGATAAATGCAAGCTTTGAGGGAGTTGAGTAGCTGAAACAAAAATCAGCGTTTTGAAGGACTGCATAGGGAAGAAGAGCAATTCGGAGGAATCGTATTGATCCTCTTAAGAGATCAAGAGTTGCTTTGAAGTAAAGGTGCATGCAAAGAGAAGCTAAGAAGGAAGATTCGTAGTGAAATAGAGAAGGAGGAAGAACCTTTGAAGAACCCAAAGGAGCCGCAGAAACCATTGAAAACGTGTAAAAACCCAAGTAAGAGAGGCGAGCGAGAAGTAAAGGTTGATGCTCAGCAGCCGTTGGATCTTCAAAGATCAATAGATGAGATTAAATCATAGCGGTGAAAGCTTTTTTAAGTTATCGGAATGAGCCTTGGAAGGTAGAGAAGAGTGAACAACAATTAATCATGGACCATTGGATCATGGCCAGATCAACGATCACGATTGAATTGCATATTGGCGATCGGAGGTGCTAAGCGCCAACGGGTTAAGAATATTGCGATATCGTCGATAGCTATATATAGGCGATTGACGTCGGGCTTATCGGAGATCAGGCGTTGGTGCTGGCAGAGATCAGGAATCAACATTGGGAAGGTGACAAGAAGCAGACCCGATGGGATTTATAGTGGCGATTGTATAACATTTGAGATCCACTATATGCGGATTCCCTGTGTATTCCATGGTTTGCATGTTAATGCATTCCGCTGGAAATGAAGCACCGATAGTGGTTCCTATGTAAGTTTTAACAACCCAATAATCATATCGGAGTCAGAGAAGGTGTGATGTACTACGTATGTGGTAAGGCTGTGGAAGTCCCAATAGTCGATAGCGATTGCGATAGAGTTACAACCTTGGAATCCATGCCAAAGATGTAGGGTAAGCGGAAAAGGTTGGTTTTGTGTATAAATGCTTTATAAATGGGTTCTTAAGAGAAATAGAGCCGATAAGGGTGTTATGTAATAGATATATATTAATCAAGGCTACAAGGGAAGGATACATATATGCGGCATATGAAGGCTTAAACGAAGACCTGTGAGAGTTTAAAGGTTCCGATAAGTGTAATTTAATGAAAGGTTTCATTAAGTCTCATATGAAGGTTATAAGAGTAGATAGAGTTCTGATAGGAGATAATGGCGGGGTGATTGGGTTCCGATTCAAAGTAACTAGTGGTGAAAGCCTTAACCATATATAAACATGAAGTTTGACTCCTTTGTGAGTCTATTGCCTGGGAAAGTTGTGTTAGGCACTCTTATGAAATTTGTGGGTATGGGTGCAGGTGTAGCCCTGCACCATTAGTGGTATCAGAGCCAAGTTGAGGTCAAAGTAGAATTACTATCATAGCAGAAATAAAGTGGGGAAGATTTATGCAAAAAGGAATTTGCACACAAGAAAAGGTAATGTGTTGAATGATAAAGACTACAATGGGAGATTGTAGCATTCTAGCAGAGGCATGGAGTAAGCAGGAACAGAGTATTCCTTGAATGAAAGAGAAAGCAAGATTGCTTAATACAAGTTCTGAAGGAAAGAGGACTTGGAGACAAAACAAAGGACAATCCATTCAAAGGACAAATAGAATGGTGAAACAAGATCATGCTGATATCTTGGAAGTGACGTAATGTGTTCTGTTTTAAATTAGGAATGTCTGTTTTTATACTAATGCACAGGTGATAGCAAGAGAAGTTGTGAGAAGAACAGGTGAGTTCTTAAAGACAGAGTAAGGAGAATACTCTAAAGGATAAGTGGCAGTGAACCTGAAGAATCCAACAAGAGATTGGACAGAGAGGACAGCTGAAGTGTTCTCAAGAGAAAGTGAGAAATTGCAGAAGCATAGAAGGAGAAAAGGTGTTGCTCAAGAAGACGTTCCAAATAGAGGACCTGCGCTTACCAAAAGACTGAGTGAGGAGATCTTAGTGAGGTAAGATTGTAGCCAGGAGGACTAGATGTTGCAGAGGCTTGTTGCAAAAGAGCTCATGAAGAAAGAAGAGAAGAAGATAACTACTGATAGTCATAGCAGAGGTCTAGAGAGATGCCACAACAGAAGATATGAGAAGAAGGATGCCAAGGCAAATGGCAAGAAGATGAGTCAAGAGGAAATTGACAAAGAGGTTTATGAATTAAAAGAACAACTCAATGCATTAAGGAGAATGCTTGAGGAAAGCCAGAGACTAGGTTGGGTCTTGAGGAAGAAGCCAGTAGAATGGAATGAGACGTGGAGAAGGTTGCAACAAAAGAAAGTGAAGTGGTTGAAGGGAAAACTCAAGGAAGCTAAGTTAGAAATGGAAGAATCCATTTGTGAACCAAAACAAGGAGAATTTCTGGGAGAAAGTGAAGATGAAGACTTGAAGACTGAAACTTCAAGTGAGACCAAAAGGTATGATGATTTTAATTATGACAATTTGTGTATGTTTGCAGGTGTAGGACAGTTGGTTGATATTGTCATGAAGAAGGAAAAATATCAGCAAAATCAAAATTATGTTCTGGAAGAAGATGAGGTAGATAGATCTCATATACAACTAGTGGAAGATGTCAAGCAACCAAGTGAAGGGCTTGAGGAGATTGAAGAGGAGACAATCGCAAAATTTTTGAATCATATGAATGATTTAGAACAACAAGGAGATATGATGGTTGAACCATCAAGTGAGACCATAGGGTCTTATATTTTTTAAACTAACAATTTGTGTATGATGGCGGATATTGTAGGAGAAAAGCAACCATTTGAGGATATCTTCAAAGAAGATAAACAACAAGGGATTGAAAGCAAACTTGAGGAAGATACTATGTTAGTTGAAAACATAGTAAAGGATCATCAATTCACTATGATGATAGGCACAGTGGAGATAGCCATGGAAAATTTTGAGATAGGCAGTAGGGAAGAAGAACATCTACTGAAAGATGTTAAAGAAGAAGAATTCTATGAGAAAGACTTAGTAGAAGTAGAAAGGACATATGAGGATCTATCCATAACAAAGGAAGGTATGGAGAATTGTGTAAAATTTCCAAAATCTACTCCAATTGAAGTTGTTGAGTTATATAGAAAATTAGATTTTCAGAGAAGGAAGTTGGAAAAACGGAGAATAGATGTTCAAGAGAGACTGCTGAAAAAAAAAAAAGACAAAAACATTGTCATGAATGAAAATCATAAGGAAAAGGAGATGGATATGGAAGTTCAGTAGATTGACACTGCAAAAGAAAGAGTTCATTATGGTGGACAAGAGCAGGAAAGCATCATTAGGACAGATGGTGTGGAAAAGAGACTAATGGACAGTCTCAAGAATTCTTTTGAGAATTCGAATCAGCATACTGATGTGCTGTCAGAAAGGAAATAAACACAATAGAAAACTGACTTGTTGCCAAAGGGAGATAAGGCACAGCAGCCTTATGTTTTTAATTTTAACAAGTGTTTTGTGAATGCAGGATTTGTTGCAATTGCTGGAGGATATTTGGCACTGGTGAGCAGCCAAGTAAAGATGACAGAAGAAGACTTCATGGAAGAATTCAATCCATGGAACAAATATGTTAAATTGCTGGAGAAAATGTTGAACAGTCATGATTCAATCATGAAAGAGGGTAAGGATGATAGGGAGGCAGCAAAAATGGCAACAAGTAAACCAAAGAATGAAGCAAGTAAAAGAAAAGTCAGCATAGAAGACAACAACAGTAACCTGAAACAAAGAGAAGAAGACA
The DNA here is from genome assembly GCA_000404065.3 of Pinus taeda. Classification (NCBI taxonomy): domain Eukaryota; kingdom Viridiplantae; phylum Streptophyta; class Pinopsida; order Pinales; family Pinaceae; genus Pinus; species Pinus taeda. The sequence goes on along the minus strand of APFE031271063.1, from coordinate 21,471 downwards.
GAAGTAAGAAGCAGAAGATGGACCAGCCCAAAGATATGCTGGACATAGAAATTGAAGAAATATGGCAGTAGATGATGAAGCAATTCAAATGGAGGAAAATGGTAACAACAGTACGCAAGATCAATCAGAAGTTGAACCTGATTGACAGGAAGAAGAAAATGGAGCAAAAGACAGCAGAAGTGCAGCGACAACAAAGGAATAAAGCATTTGGACAGTTACAGAACAAAGTGTGGGATCTAGGAAGACCAAGAACAAAAGACACATGATTAGGAGGTCATGAATATTTTCTACTTTGGGAATCTGATGTAGGAGCATTCACCCTAAGGAAAATCATTGTAAATAGTAGACATAGGGGGTCATGCATTTTAGGGAATAGTTTTCCTAAGTATCAAGTTAATGCAATATTTAGGCTTTTAACTGTGATTTAATTAGATAATGGGAGAATATGTAAATGCTCTCAAAATAAATAAATGAGAACATGAGAGGTAGAAGTCAAAGCTAATTCTCTAGGAGCAAGAGAGAGCTTTTAGGAGTTAATTAGAGTAGATATGGACCATTGAGCTGATAGGGAGACTTTTTTGGTTTAAAACAGAGCGAAAAGATGGACTGGATAAAGTATGCCACATATGTATGCATGTAGCAAGCTTTAGGGCTTTATTTGAGTGATTTAAGGAAAGGATGGGATCAGTAACCCAATCCAAGTTTCCATATAAGCATATGTAAGCCTACGAGCCAAAGAAGAGGCCATGAATAGTAGAAATTAGGCTTGTGTAAGTGCATGAGACCGAGGAGTCTCGAATGTAATCCTGTTTTTACATTAATACATATACAGAGGTTTACCTTGTCTATTTTAGTATGTATGGAAGTATTTCATGAATGAATTACTATGAATTCGTAGGCTCTCCAAGTTGCAGGCAAAATTCTGAAGCACGCAGAGGGACGGAGTGATTCATAGGAATCACAATGGATTATGAATCCAAGTGAAGAGATAAAGGTAAGCTTTGAGGGAGTTGAGTAGTGGAAACAGACAACAGTTCTTTGAAGGACTGCACAGGGAAGAAGAGTGATTCAAAGGAATCATATTGATCCTCTTAAGAGATCAAGATTTGCTTTGAAGTAAAGGTGCACGCAAAGAGAAGCTAAGAAGGCAGAGTCGCAGTGAAATAGCGAAGGAGGAAGAACCTCTGAAGAACCCAAAGGAGCCGCAGAAACCATTGAAAACGCGGAAAAACCCAAGTAAGAGAGGCGAGTGAGAAGTAAAGGTTGATGCTCAACAGCCATTGGATCTTTAAAGATCAACAGTTGAGATTAAATAACAGAGGTGGAAGCCTTTTTAAGTTATCGGAATGAGCCTTGGAAGGCAGAGAAGAGTGAATAGCGATTAATCGTGGACCATTGGATTGTGGCCAGATCAACGGTCACGACTAAATCTCATATCGGTGATCAGAGGTGTTAAGGGCCAGCGGGTTAAGAATATTGCGATATCGCTGATAGCAATATATCAGCGAGTAGTGTCGGGCTTTTCGGCGATTGGGTGTCGGTGCTGGCCAAGATCGGGAATAGGCGTTGGGAAGGCAACAAGAAGCGGACCCGACGGGATTTATAGTGGCGATTGTATAACATTTGTGATCCGCTATATGCGAATTCCCTGTGTATTACATGGTTTGTGTGTTAATGCATTCCGCTGGAAATGAAGTGCCGATAGTGGTTCCGATATAAGTTTTAACAATCCGATAGTCATATCGGAGTTAGAGAAGGGATGATGTACCATGTATGTGGTAAGACTGTGGAAGTCCTGATAGCCATTAGCGATTGCGATAGAGGTACAGCCTCAGAATCCATGCCAAAGCCGTATGGTAGGCGGAAGAGGTTGGTTTTGTGTATAATTCCTTTATAAATGGGTTCTTAAGAGAAATAGAGCCGATAAGGGTGTTATGCAATATGTATATATATATATATATTATAATATTATATATATATATATATATTAACCAAGGCTACAAGGGAAGGATATATATATGCAGCATATGAAGGCCTAAATGAAGGCCCGTGAGAGTATTAAGGTTCCGAGAAGGGTAATTTAATGGAAGGCTTCATTAAGTCTCATATGAAGGTTATAAGAGCAGATAGAGTTCCGATAGGAGATAATGGCGGGGTGATTGGTTCTGATTCAAAGGAACTAGTGGTGAAGGCCTTAACCATATATAAATATGAAGTTTGACTCCTTTGTGATTCTATTGGCTGGGACAGTTGTTGTTGAGGGAATAAGTCACCTAGGGCTTTGGGTCAGAACCCTAGTAGAGCAGGAGTAATCTATAGCAAGAAACAAGCATAACACTGAGGCAACATGCTTAAACAAACTAACTATGCAAGGTTGAACATACCCGAATGTCCTTCATTTGGGTAGTTCCAGCCAGGGTTCAAACCCTCTGCAACTCCTAATGATCTTCGAACATGCAAATCAGCCAATTCGAGTACACATAGCAGCATATAAATAAAGCATTATAGTGAAATCAACTTTATATCATATAAGTAGATTGTTAGTTATACATTGAAATAGTCATTCATATATAAAACATAACAATAACATCAGATGGATAAACAAAGTTGATATCAGGAACAAGACAATGTTTCTTTTATTATAGAAAACTACAATCAAAACATGGAAAGAGTTCACTTGAGTCTTCCTCTTTCGGCTCCAAGTGGAACCGTCCTCTAGGTCCATCCAGTCCCAGCCTTCAACAGCCTCCTTCCATAACCAATTCCATGATATCTCCAAGCATATGAGAGAACATCAAAACTCAAGGAAACAAGGGTTTCCTGAACTTGGGGAAGTGCTTGAAGCACAAGGATTCTTTAGACTTGATTAGGGGATAATCTTAGTATAATAATTCTCTCATTTCTCTCTTCCCTAAGGCCTTCCCATTGAAGTCTTTTTATACTTCTCCCAAATTAGTTTTTTAGTTGGGAAACAATTGGGCCACGGGCACTAATAGGTAATCAACAAGTAAAACCCATGATCTCCACCCATATTTAAGGAAATTTAATTTTTTAAAGTGTTTTAACACATATACGTGGGTTGGGTATAGACTGACCCACGTGTACATGCTTTTAACAAAGGGAAAAGTAGTGTACAGGGAGTAAAACACTGTTTTTAAAATATTTGGACCAAGTCTGGAAGGAAGGGTTGCCCTAGGCCATAAACCAAGCATCACAAATACCAAGGGTGATATTTGGAGCTATAACAGATGCCCCCTAATATATGAGGTCAGAAGGGGTACATGAT
>APFE031271062.1:19234-31954 GCA_000404065.3 Pinus taeda | reverse complement strand
TGGGAGTTTAAAGTGACATTGGAAATAGGGCATTTGTGACGTGTTTGATTGCATTATAAATGAAGATGGATTTCATATTGACCTAAAGAGTTCAAGGCATAGTTGAGAGGTCAAGGCAACTTTGAGGTCAATAACAAAGGTGTGAAGTTATCTACATATGGTTTACTCATGCAAATTTGAAGATGGATTTCATATTGACCTAAACAGCTTAAGTCATAGTTGAGAGGTCAAAGGTAACTTTGACTCATAACAAAGGTGTGAAGTTATCTAGATATGGTTTATTAATGGAAATTTTACCAGCGTTAAAGACAAGAGATGAAGAATAATTAGTATTCGATCAAGTTTTTTTTTTGTTTTTAGAGGTTTTATTTAGAATTGATTTTAGTGTGATTTTTTGGAAGCTTTTACCGTAAGATTTTCCGGTCTAATTTCTCTAAAATTTGACAGGAATTTATTGAAATCACAAGTTTGATGGGTAATCCTATGCAATCTAAGTGCCCTAGGGGTTTTCCAGGGTGCTGAATCCATATATACAGTCAAAAAACTAGTTTAAATAACACAAATCAAGATTTCACCTCAATTTTTTCCACTGGATTAGGACACCCAAAAGTCCAAAATGTCGCACTAAAGACAACTCCATTTCATTTAATAATGAAGTTTACTAGAAGGTAGTTTCGAGAACTTATTTTTGATATTTTAAATTCGAGTTGTTTTTATAAGATTTTTCGGAAGATTTTTGGTGGGATTTTCTGGTTAATCTGGCACAAATTTATTGAAATCACAAGCTCGATGGGTAACCCCTGTATAATCAAAGTACCCTAGAGGTTTTTCAGGTTGTTGAATCCATATATACATTCACAAAACAAATTTAAATAACAAAAATCAAGATTTTACCTCAATTTTTTCCGCCACACTAGAAAGTCCAAAAAGTCAGGTTATCTATAAAGTATGGATATATTTAATTTTATTTATTTATTTTTTTCCAACCGATTTTTCAAGTTGTTCATTTTTCTTATTCTATTATTTTTCTAATGTTATTTTTTTATTTTAATTTTTTTAACAAGGTTAAAATAAAATAGGTTAATATTTTTAAAAAGTTTTTGTTTTTGTTTTTTTGTTTTTTGTTTTTTTTGTTTTTTGTTTTTTTTGTTTTTTGTTTTTTTTGTTTTTTGTCTTTGTTTTTGTTTTTTTTTTTTCTCGGTAAAGACTGTGCTAATTATATTAAAAAAGAAGAAAAGTATGTACAAAGAGGATATACCTCTGAGGGAGCTGTAGCTCTACCTCTCTCAAAATAATTTTGCAAAAGATGCTTACATTGTAGACTAGAGTCTGCAAAAAATTGCTTAGACCTCTGTCTGTCAAAATTAAACAACATGAGACTGAGAATTATGGTTTGTAGACAAAATTGGAGGTCCAAGAGAAGGTGCTGCGTTTGGAAGGCGACAATCTGGAAAAGCTGCTTAATCTTCAGCCACGAAGTCCTGGATCAACAAAACTGAATTGCATCCCTGAGTCGTCAAGAAAGGAGTAAAAAACTTACTTGGAATCTGCATTGTCATGTTTTCCAACCTCGTCCGGGCGCTCGAAAGATTAACCCATTCAACCATAACATTGTCCTCCACATCCGTCGCAGTTCTACCAGGCGGTAGAACAATATGTAAAATATTTCCAGTGAAGCGCGCCGGCTCACTGTCAATCATCGGCTCCGTCACTGGCTGAGGGTCGTTATTCTGCTTCTGGGGAGCGCTTTGCTGGGGTTGGCTCTCCGCACGGCCCTCCTTATCCTGCGTTTCTGCAGAGACTTCCAATTGCGCCTCCACCAAGCAGCTCTGGGATGAGCTGGCGGACCTGGAGGGAGAGTGCTCAGAGGAGGCGACCCCCGAACTAGCAGGATCATCAGCTTCCTCTGAAAAAATGACTGTAACTAGGGCAGAAATAATCGGCTTGTTAAGCTGGCTTTGGAAGTTGAAGCGGGCTGAGTGCAAAGAACTGGTGAGGGAAGGGCCAGACTCCTCAGAGGTCGGCGAAGAGGGCATGACCGTGGCAAGTGCGGATATGCGGCGAGGTTCAGGGCCTCCCCTCCTTCCCTGCCTTCCTCGAGGACCAGCAGAGCTTCCTCGCTTGGGCTTTCCTCGCAAACGGGGCGGTGTTTAAAAAAAGAGCGGCTTAAAAAACAGGGTTAAAGGGAGGCGGACGCGAAATAAACAGATGCGTAACAGAGACCAGACGAAAGCCACAATCACTAGAGAGACTCGAAATCCCACCCAAACTTGAAACTTCGACAGCAAGATGAGGACTTGTAACTCCCAACAAGGATCCCAGACAGACCAGTGAGGACCCACGACACCCAGAACATCTCAAATTCCTGCATAAACCTGAAACTACCACACTGAAATGGAAATTCGACACTTACTGGCAAATGAAACAAACTGCAAATGGGGATTCTCCACAGTTGTGCTAAGCACAATAGTGAAACAATGAGTCCCAGGCTGCCTCTGAGAGCAGGACTGCCCGGGACATCCCCCTTGACAAAGACTAAACAAACCAGCGCCAATGAAAGCGTATTGCCCTGAACCGGACCTCTGAACAGAATGACTGAGCGGAACCAGGTGAAATAGAAACCCATCCTGGCGCCCCATTCCATAAACCTGCAACTCAGTACGCTCAGCTTGGTGCGGCATTGAAGGGCAGTTAATTCCCTGCATCGGGAGTTTATGGTGGCTTGCCTCCGGCGCCAACTTCCACCGTGAGTGCGTGCCAGCTGCTGGCTACGCATGCCTCATGGATTACACTTAATCAATGCGCGAAGAGACACCCGCATCCGGGTAAGTTAATATTTTAAAGTTTATATATATAATAATATATATATATATATATATATATTATATAATACTTTCTTTTAATTAATGTTTTCGTTAATCAATTTTAGAATAATATATTTTTTATAAACATACTGTAAAATAACACTTTTAACACTTCTATAAAATAATATTTTTTTAAATATGCTATAAAATAACATTTTTAACACACTTCTTTATAATTACATTGTAAGGTGTCCCCGTTTGAAAACAATTCCTAGAATTGCTAGCAATCTAGTCAGATTCAAATAATTAATACATCATTAGATTAATGATTAATAATTAATAATTAATAATTAATAATTAATAATTAACATAAAAACTAATATTTAAAAATATTAATAGTTAAGTCTCAAAACTGTATACAACAAATGATAGAAAAAACTGTATACAACCCCTCCTCCCTTCATTACTTTCGACGAAGGATCCAGAGAAATGAAAGAGATATTTGAGGTTCTGTTCTCCGTATATAAATTAGCATAGCATAGGTGTGTGATTTTTTTGTGGGTTAGAAAATATGTGTTGTTGTCTTTGTAAGTATGAGCAGTGTGGAGTTTTATAATGGCATGAGGTGCCCGTTTTCTTCTTTTTCGGAAGTCATTGACAACGACCTCGATTTGGACGGTGCAGAGGAAACTGGTAAAGAAATTTTAGAGGCGCGACTGTTCCTGCAGGCTATGAAAATGTAGAACGAGTTGTAACCGAGATTGAAACAGAAGTGGAGTTTCCTGCCACTCGAAGACTCTAGAGCTTCCCACATCAGAATGTTCTAAAATTTATTTGATCACTGTGCATTGCGGCTTCTGCAGTGGATTGGCGTTGTTGTGTAATTCACGATTTCACCCAATCACTATAGATTCTGTGGTAGAAGTTTCTGTGGCCTCTGCTCCAGAGGAAGCTGCTTGCTACCTCGGAAATTTCGTACGACTGAACCTCAACGAGTATGTGATGTATGCTAGGGGAGGTTGGAATTAGTACAAGGCCTCTTGGACTGTTTCTCTCACCCGAATTCCGTGTTTGTTGAGGCTGGTTGTTTAGTGGGAGCGATTTGCTGAAGCTTCTCTTCAAGCTGGAACAAATATACTCTCCTCCAACTTCCACCATATTGCAGAATTGACTTGCAGACTCACCAGAAATAAGGTCCACGTATATCGAGATTTATATCAATGCTAGAGTCTGAAAATATTTTATAATAAATGAGATCAAACAAATAATTAATTAATCTGGCTAATTAGATTTCAAAATTTTCTTGCAATATAAATATTCTTGAGATATTACAGATTCACTCCAGCTTTCCATATTCTTGAATTTATTTTCCTTTCCCTTTGTGGCGGAGGAATGCAGAGAATTAGCTTCCTGTGTAGAATGTTATCTGAAAGACAATCCAAAATTTACAGTAAAAGATTTTTTAAATTACAATTACCAAATTTTCCAAGTTAAACATTCGAAACAAAAACACATCTTTAATATAATTCTGATGGTAATATTGTCTAAACACAAAATGGATAGGGTGATCACTTGCAAGAAGATAGCAGTAACCAATGTAGTAGAAGGAAATTAATAGGAAGGTAGTTATAAATTTGTCTTTTTGTTTTGTTTTTTTTCTTTTAAATTCATGGAAAGTTGAAAAATCTCTGAAGGAAACACTAATTTTTTCATTTGGAAAATTATTTTTTCAATTTATTTTTCTTTAAATGAATGGAAGTTGAGAAAACTTAAAAGAAAGAATTTAAACACTAACATTAAAAGTGGGTAAACAAAATTTATTAAGAAAAATTGATTATGTGAATATATTTCTATTTATAGAGATTTAGATAAATAAGTAATTTTTTAATCATATATTTATTATTTCTATTGTAGTAGAAAATAGAGTTTTGAAACATAATAAATTTAAGATTAAATAAGTTTTGAAATACTCATATTTAAAATTAATGTGTTTTTATTAGAATGTTTTTAATGTTTAATTTTTTGAAATTATAACTTACATTAGAAGTTTAAGTTTTGAAATGAAAAGAGATTTTAGGGATAGTTGAGTTTTGTTTTTGAAATGAAAAGAAGATTTTGGAAGAGAAAGGAGGTTGTTTATTTTTTATTTTATTTTTTTATTATATTATTTTTGTTTTAACTGGTAATTAAATTATTTATATTATTTTATAATTATAAAAAATATTTAAAAATAAAAATAAAGAATATAATGCATATAATGTATTACTTATGCACTCTCAAATTTTTGTTAGTTGGTTTGTAATGTTCTCAGTTAGTTGGGTTTGAATCTCATTAATAAATGAATCAATTGCAATTTTTTGAACAATTGGACCAATTAGCTCATAAGAATCTATAAGAAAAAGGACAATAATACTATATTTTGATTGTCTTTAAAAAATTCATCCCAATTTTTTGAACAATTGGACCAATTAGCTTATAAGAATCTATAAGAAAGAGGAATATTTTCTTTGCAAAACAATTCCATTGTCTTTGAGGAGTGGTTTTCAAGAGATGAACGAGTAAATTTTCCTATTGAATTCCCTCTATAGGATTCCTATATAAACTATAAATAAATAGTCCAATTCAATTACCTCCCTATGATTTTTATATAGAAGTAAATAGTTCTTTTAAATTTCTTCTATATGAATATCCCTATATAGATTTTATTACTAGTGAACCAATTAAATCGTCCTATTGAATTCCCTCCATATGATTCCTATATAAACTACAAATAAATAGTCCAATTCAATTTCCTCCATATGATTTTTATTTAGAAGTAAATAGTTCTTTTAAATTTCTTCTATGTGAATATCCCTATATAGATTTTAATACTAGTGAACCTATTTTTAACCAATGTTTCCTATGTGTACTTGTTCTAGTCTATTTGGATTTCTAATCTAGTCTATAAAATTGATACAATAGGTTTTTAAGCAATGTTGCCTATGTGTAGTTGTTCAGGTGTACTTGGAGTTCTAATCTAGTATATAAAATTAATACGATATGAGGTGAGATGTGAGAAAGAAATAAATAATTCTATTAAATTTCTTCTATATGAATATCCCTATATATATATTAATACTAGTGAACAATGTTTAACCAAAGTTGCCTATGTGTACTTGGAGTTCTAATCTAGTCTATAAAATTGATACAATAGGAGGTGTGATGTGTGAGAAACATATGATTTTTTTCCCTTCATTTGCATATGAAAAAATTAGTTTAATTTATCTTGTCAACATTGAAAATTCAAAATGAATTCTTCTCTTTAGTGTGAGAAGAGTTATTATGCCAATCCAACCATCCAATGGTGAATGAAGTCATGTGGTTAAGCCTTAGCTCAATTTAGGAATTGAGTGTTTAAGTATAGGTCTCAACCCTAACCCACAAGGGACTTAGTGCTTATTACTCATACCCAAAGGTGAAAAAAGGGGTATTTGGGCATCCTATGATTCATTTATGTAACAAAGCAGTCATGATTATGAAGGTTTAGATACTAGATACACACCAAGAATCAGTTAAGCCTATGGTCTCGATGTTTGGTGTCATGCCAAGAAAGGGTGCTAAAGGTAAATGGAGACAAAATAGGACAAGTGCCGCGGTTAAAGTGATCTCGGGTGAAAACAAATGTAGTTAAATAATTTCTAGAGGTGAATGCAAAATATGAGGAATTGCAAGAGGTAAATACAAATGTAGTTAAATAATTTCTAGAGGTGAATGCAAAATATGAGGAAGTGCAAGAGGTAAATCCAAATGTAGTTAAATAATTTCTAGAGGTGAATGCAAAATATGAGGAGATGCACTCAAGTTATGTAAATATTGTTATTTACTTAATTATGCAACAACCTAGGATAATTAAAAGTAAGAACAAGAATTAGAGAGGTTAGTTATGGTTTATTTGCTTAAATATTTGTTAGTTATGATTTACAACTCAAACTTAGGATTCCAAGAAATTCCTACCAAATTCTAGACAAATTAGACTGTAATTTTATTTTATTTTATTTTTATTTATTTATTCTTTTTTTTCTTCCAGTTAAAATATTATTATAATTTTACATCAATTAAAAAAAAATATTATATTTAACTTTTTAATATTTCAATACTTACCTTATAGATATTTTAATACAAGATTTAAAATTACTAATGTGATTGTCACTGTAGTCATGATAATCGTCAAATACTTGTTTTAGGGATTGGCACATCCCTTGCCATTTTGTTGGTATCATCTCACTTGGTATTAGCACAATTCTTGAAGCAATTGTGTTTGTGTTCATTATGCATCCCTATGATGTTGGTGACCGATGCATTGTTAATGGGCATTATTAATGGTGATGATGTAAGGGAAGAAAGTTGCAAGTAGCCAACATTGTCATTGTTTAGTTTGCCACGATAATTTATTCTTTATGGTTAGGTTGCAAATGAACTCATCTTTCCCAATTTGGTTTCTACTACGAGTACTCTATACTCTATTTTGTTGCAGATGAGTGTAGAAGAAATGAACATTCTCACAACAATTTTATCCAAACTTAGCACTAGAAAAGGAAAAATATGTATATGACAACATTCAATACATCATTTTCAATATGTTATTTGCATAAGTTAGGCTACAATGACCACTAAGAACTTATTTCTTCTATGCTACAACCTTATGATGGTTCCTTTGCAACATTTGGTACAATTGCTAGTTACTTCAATACAAAATAAATAATCATAAATAAAAAACAATAATTTTAACATTGACAAAAAATATAATTCAAATATATATAGTTTTTTTTTTTTTTTTTTCATAAATAAATGTCAAAAAAAAATTATTTGTGAAATTTGAATTAAGAAATACTTATATATATAAATAATAGTTGTTTTTTTTTTTTTTTTTATATTAAATAGGATGATATTTAAAGACAAAAAATATCCACATAAAAATTAAAGCAAAAATAGCAGATTAAACATATTAATTATAAAAAATAATAAATAAATACTTATTTTGATAATAAAGTTTCAAAGTCAAAACATTACAAGTATAATTTATTATTTTTTAACAAAACATGAGTAAGTTTGATAGAAGTATAGGCCCGGTTGCAACGAAATACACAGGCATTACATGTTCAAGTTCAGATTTAACCAAAAGACTTTTACATGATCTACACAAAAGACAAGAAGATATAACAAGATACAAACTAAAATCATGCTTTCATGAGTGAAAAAAGACCCGACGAAATCACTAACCGAGCATACAGTTAGAAAAACCGCATGGCTGCACTAGATAAACTACAAATGCCCAACAAAAAATAATCTCAGACTGCATGATTACAAAAAAGGACCAAAATCCACTAAGTGAGCTTGCTGGAGGTACTAGTCACTGCCCGTAGCTGGCTTGTTGAGATCAATTTCACGATGGCCTGTATCCTCTTGGTGCTTGTCTGGAGATCCCTGGGCTTATTTGCTTAATTTGAGGTCCATGACCATGATCCTAAGAGCATCAACTTCATCAACCCACTGAGAAAGCTGAAATTGAAGAGATATGATCTTATTTGTAAGATCAATCTGAGCATGAGACATTTGGCAAAATTTTACTAGAAGATCATAATCTGCTCTGTGTAGAGCTTCATGGGAAGCCAAACAATGAGAGAATGGGCTACCTGCTGAAGAAGATTTGGAGTTTGAATTCATGTCCATTAGACCACCCTGAGAAAAGACCCAATTATGATTTAAGATGATACGTGACGGTTCCAATTACCTTATCATACTTTCTAGACTTATGTTGGGGAGAGATCTGCGAATTCTGATATGCTTTGTAATTAAGTTATCTACTAGGGAACTACTATAATGAAAAACCAGACAGATACTGTAAGTGCACCAAGGGTGGCGCCACCTCTGCAAACACACAAACCTGTGGAAATTTACCAAAGGAAGAGATGCCCAAGGCGGCGAAATAATCAGCGTAGTCACAATCCCATTTATAATATGCCAATAAAGAACCCTTGATATTGCTAGTCAGACCCAAATTGAAGCAAAGAACAAAGTTATAAACTGGAAATGCAACAATACCATCTTGAGATGTGGCCCGTATTAAACTTAATCTTGCACTGCAATTCTGTCTCGGACAAGGCCTCTTGACCTCCGATCTAGCTAGCCTAATGCCTTGCCATTCAAAATTGTTGAGATTTTCTGTTTGAAGTGAAATAGGCAGAAATCTCTGTAGGTGACAACAATAGAAAATCTGTTGCTGGATTATCTCCAGGTTGTTGGGAGCAAATTAATGCATCCTAAATTTGATGTGAGAGCAGTGAGATTCTCTCTACTATAAAATAGGCAATCATTCGGATGATTTGCTAAGAGAGTGTGAGGATTTCTTGATGTAATCTCCAATTTATTTAATATATTCCTGATGCCTATGTTTGGTGGACGTAGCCCAGATTGGTTGGGTGAACCACGTTAAATATTGTGTTTATGTGCTTCTGCTGTTTAATTGTTTGTTTGCTGTGCACCTGATCCAACAAAAATGTCGCCCAACTAGACAATTGAAGCCTAAAACAGAGTTCTTCACAAAGCTGTTGCAAGGAAGATTTCGTGGACACAAAATTGAATCACTGAGTCGAATCATTACCCAATTCGAGACCGCCTAGTTAGAAGACCCCCTTGGAAGGAGAATTTTAGGATATAGTAACTCATAAGTAAAACTTCCTTTCAATTTAACATAACAACCCTTGTAATTCCACACAAACTCCATCTTCAAAACATTAAATTTTCTAGTGTATCGTCCGATTGAAGGGAAATTCCAGTGTTGGAGCATGTGAATACTAATGTTTCAGGCATGCGAAAGTAGGAGAAGTACTATTGCATGACAATTAAAATTTTACCCTGACACGTTTCCAAAGGGGATCTTTCCATCAAAGTACTACATATAATCCAAAGAGGGACGATTGCAATGATTGAAAGGAGTTGGGTATGACAAGGGAGGATAAATAAATGGGGAGGAAGAATATAATGAGAATGCTTTTTATTCTAGCCATATTCCAATATAGACTAAACATAAGAGAGGTACTTATATTCAAATACATAAATTCAAATAGGGGATTGGGAAACTATTCCTTTGATTATTGAACACCAACTCAACTTCTTCTAGAGAGTCAGAGTAGTTTGGCATCATGTCTGCTTTCGTGTTGTTGCTTCTGAGGGTATGATAAGAATTCCTAGAGTGAAGACTTACCATACTTCTGACTCTCTAAAGGACCCTAGCAAGAGAGTTGCCCTTTGTATTATTTTCATTGTTAAGATATTGAATCCTAATTAACGAGTCCCCAAAGATGATTATGTTTTCCGCATCCCTGTCTTTGGCAATGAATAAATCTTGCAGGAGCGCATACAACTCAACTTGGTTATTAGATCTTCGTCCTAGTCCCCATGAGAACTTTGCTTCAGTAATTATGACGGGATTAATTAGAATCACTCCCCCTCCTCCCAACCCTGGATTTATTTTTGAAGCCCCATTGAAATACAAGACCCATTTATGTTGTTTCTTCTTCCAATCTCTGGTCTCCAAATGAGACAAACACAATTTCCAACTAGAATAAGAAGAGAAAGAGGGAGGTATTTGAGGAGAAGTGTATCCAGGGGAAAGGGAATTCACCCAATTTTCTTCAAGGGAGTCCAAAGAAGCATATCTGGAAGAGAGTTAAGTTCAAGGCAGAAGGAGAGGGATTTTAATGCAACAGACTTAGAAGACCATGAGGTTCCTTTAAAAATCGTAGAGTTTATGGAGAGTCATATTTTCCAACAGATAAATTTAGGAATAAAAAGATAGAGATATTTCAAGGAATATTTGGATCGGAAGGAGCCCAGATAGTGCCTATGCCAGGCATAAAATAAATCCTAAATTATAATAGGCCATTGAGTCTTGGGAAACAAAGGGACAAGGGATTGAGACCAAACAAACTTGGTGTAGGAGCATTCAAGGAAGAGGTGGGGAAGAGATTCTTCCTAGAATTCACACATAGGGCATCTCAATGGGACCTGAATTCCTATCCTCTTCACTTTTCCTAAAGTTATTGTTTTTTGTGAAAAAGTAACTGTAAAAAAATATTGACTTTTGGTAAAGCATTAGGATCCCACGATTTACTCCATATATAATACTTGTGGGGGATTCTTGATTGAAAAAGTAGATCCTAATATCCCTCTTTGATTGAATAAGAAGAATATTTCCATCCTATCCTATCCTAAAGATAATGATTGATAAGAGAACTACTTGACAATTTATTCTTTAGAATTCCCCCCAAAGGTTTTATGTACTCATGAAGGTCCCAAAAATTCCAACTAAGCCATGATCCTTCACAATTCCAATGAGAAACATTGGCTAGATTTCTTTCTCCATTCATTCACATATAGTCTCTTAACGGACACAACTCCTCAATTTGTTCTAAAGACCTTTGATGAAGCATTGAGTACTCCCAAATTCCAATAGATTCTCCATTTCCAAGGATCCAATTGAGGTGAGAATCAATTAGAAAGGACGTAGAAGAGAAGAGATAAGATTCCAAGCGGGGGAGAATTTCCTGCTTGAGTTTGCTTCAGGAGTTTATTCCTACTTGGACTTTAGGATTTGGGCCCACCATGAATTTGGATGAGTTCTTAGATTCTATTCTAGCTTCACACCAAATGCTAATTTCAACAATGATGGGTCCCTAATGCCCAAGTCTCCGTGGAGTTTTGGTGCTCGATTATGACCCATTTTACGAGGTGATATTTTTCATTGAAGACTTATCTCCTTTAGATAAAAATTTTCAATGAAGGCTCCCTAGGTGAGCCAAGACGAATTTGGGGTCCAAAAGAGCGGAGAACTAGAATAGAGGAATTGCTGATAGGGTTGCTTTGGAGAGGACTATTCGTCAAACCAGAATTAGCCAACAACCTCTTTTGATTTTGTCTATGATGCTATTCGATGGTCAGGAAGAGATTTATTTAAGCTTATTGACATCCCTAAATATTTCAACTCATTCACTCTGTCAATACTTTGAATCCCAAAGCATCTTCAATATTCCGTTGGAAAAGAGGGCTTATATTCCAGGCGAAAATTTGGGATTTGGTTTCATTGATTATGCCTACAGATGTGTCCATAAATTTATACAAGATCCTTTTGTATCTTTTGGCTATCACATTTGAGTCTCCCCCCAATAGGATTGTATTATTGACGAATTGTCCATGATTAATACTTTTGATGCCCTCCAAGAAACAAATTCCTGGTAATCGATCAATACTTCTTTCATATTCCAGTCTTCTGATTAGGGAGTCAACCATATTGATGTATAGGAAGGGAGAAAAGGGACAACCTTGCTTGAGCCCCCTCCAAGTCTTGATAAAATAATATCCCGTACCATTGATTAAGGGAGCTATCCAGGGGGAGGGATGCCCACTGGATGAATTTTCCATGAAAACCCATATTTCGCATAACTTTGAAGAGGAAGTTATGTTGGACTTGGTTGAATGCATTTTACATATCTAATTTGAACACTATCCCCTGGTCTCTCCTTCTCCAAATGGAATCCAGTGCATCTTGAATCATCATTTTATTGTAAAAAATATGCTTACCTGGGACAAAGCTCCCTTGATTCTCAGATATGATGCTAGGAAGAACTTTTTTAAGCCTCGATGACAAGATTTTAGAGATAATATTATATGAGACATTGCATAAAGAGATGGGCCTAAATCTAGCAAAAGAAGAGGGATTCATTTCTTTAGGAATTGTTGAAAATGCAACAAGATGATGGAGCTTAGTGAAAAGAAGTCGCCTTCACTACGTGGGCCCGCGGGCTATTTTTGGCGCAAAGTCTATTTTTAGACATATGGATCATGGTCTATGAGTTGCAGGATGCTATTTATGGATGAT
>APFE031271062.1:2471-19033 GCA_000404065.3 Pinus taeda | reverse complement strand
TATTGTTACATGTTCTCTATCATTATAATATACAAATAGTTGGGGGTTTTCAGCTGTATGCTTTCCCCATTACATACTATGTTGATATGTGTGATTGATGTTTCAATGTGCGCATGCGATTGTTTTTTTAATTCCGCAAATTGATGATCAATGGTAGAGGAGGCTATGTATTATGCATGCATTCCGCAAATAGTGTATAATCAAGATAATCTCTGTGAATAAGTGTTATATTATTCAAATTTCTATAGAAATTAAGGCCAAAAGGAGGAATTTATTCTTCCCTCCATGCACATTTGTTTGAGAGAGTAGCCAATCATTCTTACTAGATCCTTTTGAATTAAATCCTAGAATCACTGATAAAATAGACCTAGAAATCCATCCGGCCTTGGAGCTTTGTTCGGGTGAAAGGTGAACATTGCCTGACTAATTTCTCTACTGATGTAGGGATTATGAGATGTGCATTCATTTATTTCAACGCCATCTTTGGAATTTGTTCCAACATGAAAATTTATGCCTCATTTCTTTGATCATTGGCATGTTATAAGTTGTTAAAGTGCTCATATATAGCTTCTTGTATTAACTGGATATTGTCTATTTTTTTCCCCTGCACCTATATCTCCGAGATGTTGTTTTTTCATTCCTTGTTCTTTACTTGATTATGAAAAAAATTCATATTCTTGTCTCCAGGCTGTATCCAAACACTTATTGATTTTAGTCTCTAAAACTATTCTTCCTTCCTTAATCTTGCATGATAAGCTTGAAAATTTTGTAATTCTTGATGAAGTGTTAAAAATAGCAACAAGAAATGATAAAAATAGAATCTAGTATATTCCAATTTTAATTTTTCCTTGAATTAAAATTCGAATTTAGTCTCACCAGCTGCTTAAAAAATAATTAATTAATTCATCTTGGATTAATTAGTTGGAGAAATTCAAGCTAGAAGTCTTTGTGAAGTCATGCAACAGTTATCCCTTAAATTAAGGAGATTATCACTTAATTAAGGAGATAAGGATGAGTTATAATTGAGTTGTAATTAGTTAGCTTAGTTAATTGAGTTATGTCCAGTTAAATTAGTTCCAAACAGGTTGAGGAACTAATTGTGAGTTTATTCAGTTAATGCATACATGCATCAAACTAGTGTACTCAAGATAACTGAAGATTCTCTCATAAATAACTCATGCATGTCTATTCAGAGAAAGACCTAGTTGAGATTAAAGGCAGGGACAGGTTACTATCAGTTGCATGAGTTTTCCTATAAAGGAAACTCATCCATGCAGAAGGAACAAGGTTCCTTGAGGATTGCACAATTTTATAGGGTGTGAGATCAGTGTGAGTGATCAGTGTCACGCTTTGTAACAGGAGGATCACCCAGGAGAAGCAACACAAGGAAATAAGAGGCTTGGAGGGTAGAGGAGAAGGTTTGTGGGAAGCCTTGTTTGCCTGTGAGCATCTAGGAGGATTGTACTGAGAGCTAGCTCGCTGCGAGAGCTAAGACTTTGTGTAATTCTAATATATTTCCACCTTGTATGATAATACAGATAGTGGGGTTTTTAGCTGAGGCTTTCCTCAGAGTATTCTTCTGTGTTTCATGTGCATTGATTCTTCTTCTGGTTATTTGTGTTCCGCTTGATCTTGCTCAAATCTATTAATCTTTCGCAAGTTTGATTGTAGAAGTAGATTAAAGTATTTTACTTTTTTTATATTGCATTATCAGGGTAATCTACAATCAGAATTTCTACAACGTATCAGAGCCAAGTTTATCAGAGCTGTGAACAATATACCGAGAAGAGAATTCGAAGTTTGAAGTTTGGGGTTTCAGGTGCAAATCAAATTCATATCATACTTAGAAAAAAATAAAAATAAAAATTGATATGGGACATTATGCGACAAATTTCCCATCGAAGAAGTCTAAGAAGGGATCCTCAGAAGGATCGGAAGGTGAGGCATTAGCCTCTTAGTTCAAAATGGACTTTACCCTCTCGCATGCATGTTGTCATCAATGATGGGTTGTGTTTGATATATTGACAGTGGAGCTTCATTCCACATGGCCAATGATAAAAGTTTATTTAGTACCTTGGAGGAGAAATACCTCTAGATGCGCATAGAGATGGATGACGACAAAAGGTATAGTGTTTTAGGAGTGGGCACAATTGCTTTTCAGAGGGATCATGGACCTCCTATCACCTTGAAAGATGTGAAGTATGTGCCTGGACTAATGAAGAACTTGGTATCGGTCGCGATGTTGGAGGACAAAGGCTACAATGTTGTATTTAGTAAGGGAAAGGTTTTCCTTAGACACATCACCATGAGACAAGTGAAACAGATCAGTTCACGAGTCAAGAACTTGTATGCTATTGAGGTTCAAGATGCATGCAAAGCCTTGAGGAGCAAGGAAAATGTTAGAGACTTGGTGGTTGAAAGGGAGAGTAAATTACCTCTCAACATGCAGTCCCAGAAGAAGTCTCAAACAGTTGTGGAGGAGCCACAATTGGAGAAGTTAGCAGAGGGATCACATGCAACCATACCTCCAGGTGTGAGGTGGGGCGATATGAAGTGATAGTCTCAAGAAGGCTTAAATTGGGCAGGGTCCATTGAGAAGTTTTATCTCATGGATCATACCTTGTTACGGAAGCCCAAAGTACATAGTAGCGGGAGGAATCAGTGGGATTGTTGCAGTCAGAGATCAAAGTGACAGAGGCTAGAGCAGTCAGATACTAAAGAGCGCAGAGAAGGATTGAAAACAGTGCAAAAAGGCTGAGTCAACAGAAGCGCAGAGTTTTTCAGTCGACATAGGAAATAACAGTTAGAGACTTTGATGACAGAGGCATCATTCTGATTCAGGTTGGATGTTTTTTTGTTTCTGGATATTGCTGGAGCAACAACACTTGAGAGAAGTGTTGCATGCAAAACATTCCAAAGGTTTAGGATCAGGTTTGAGTTGAATTCCTTTCTTGTTGGGAGGTAGTGTTAAAAATAACAACAAGAAATGATAAAAATATAATCCAGTATATTCCAATTTTAATCTGTCCTTGAATTAAAATTGAGAATTAAAATTCGAATTTAGTCTCACTGGCTGCTTAAAAAATAATTAATTAATTCTTCTTGGATTAATTAGTTGGATAAATTCAAGCTAGAAGTCTTTGTGAAGTCATGTAACAATTATTCCTTAAATTAAGGATATTATGCCTTAATTAAGGAGATAAGGATGAGTTATAATTGAGTTGTAATTAGGTCGCTCAGTTAACTGAGTTATGCCTAGTTAAATTAGTTCCAAGTAGGTTGAGGAATTAATTGTGAGTTTAGTCAGTTAATGCATGCATGCATCAAACTCGTGTACTCTAGATAACTGAAGATTCTCTCATAAATCACTCATGCATGTCTATTCAAAGAAAGACCCAGTTGAGATTAAAGATAGGGATAGGTTACTATCAGTTGCATGAGTTTTCCTATAAAGAAAACTCATCCATGCAGAAGGAACAAGGTTCCTTGAGGATTGCACAGTTTTACAGAGTGTAAGATCAGTGTGAGTGATCAGTGTTACACTTGGTAACAGGAGGATCACCCAGGAGAAACAGAACAAGGAAATAGGAGGCTTGGAGGGCAAAGGAGAAGGTTTGTGAGAAGCCTTGTTTTCTTGTGAGCATCCAGGAGGATTGTACCGAGAGCTGGCTAGCTGTGAGAGCTAAGGCTTTGTGTAATTCTGATATATTTCCACCTTGTATGATAATACAGATAGTGGGGTTTTTAGCTGAGGCTTTCCCCAGAGTATTCTTCTGTGTTTCATGTGCATTGATTCTTCTTCTGGTTATATGTGTTCCACTTGATCATGCTCAAATATATTAAGCTTTCACAAGTTTGATTGTAGAAGTAGATTAAAGTATTTTGCTTTAGTTATATTGCATTATCAGGTTAATCTACAGTCATAATTTCTACATGAAGTAATTCTTTAGAGATTATTTCCAATTCTATTTAGGATTGAATCTACTCGACTTTTTTCTCTAGGGAAAAGAGAGAAGATTGATTATTAGATTTCCCTTTTTTCAACCAATGCTTGATGTATTTATTTAGCCTTTTAATTTTGGATTCCCAAATGGATATGGGACTACCTCCTACCCATTGGTTCAAAGAGACAAACACTGTCTCAGAGAAACCAGGAATTTGTAACCAAAGGGTTTAGAATCAGAAGGGGATAGGGCCGTAATTCTGGGGAGGGCTCATAGTCAATTTGATGTGACTATGATCAAATCCATTCCAGGTAAGGATAAAGGGATGGAGATACATATTCATAGAGAGAAAATGATTTGAGACCAATAATCTATCTAATCCTGCAACAATGATCTAGGTGGATCTTCAGACATAATGGCATGGAAAAGCTCAAAATTTAAAGTGGCAGAAAGACAAGTATCTTGACATCAGATCGAAGTGCTCATTTCCTTGATTCCAATGGTGTGAACGACACTCCAATCTGAGTCCGGATGAAGAAGTTATCGCAGAAAGCATATTGCCTTTGTCCTTTGAAAAGGAGGCAAAATCTTATGAAAATGGGCTTAAGGCCTTCTTAAAGGAAATCACAATCGGAGGAGTCAAAGGGGCAGACTTAAGGTTGGGCCTTTAGAACCCCCGATCAGCGATCTCCAATATATTGGGTCGGAGGAAGGCAGGCACGTGATATCAGGACCCGGGCAGAGTCGACTTGCGTCGACGTATGACAAGGGAAGAACCCCTAGGCCACAATGAATGTGATATGCAATAGCGATCCACGATGTGCAATCTCAGCCGTCGGATCGAAAAAGAGATCTACAGTCTAGATTTGATCAGCGGATCAGCATATTGGCGATCGGTGGATCAGCGTATCGACGATCGGTGGATTGGCGTATCGGCGATTGGCAGATCGATGTATTGGCGATTGGCGTAACCAAAGGGAAGACCCACGGGGCCATTGCGATAAGCACAGACTCGATAAGCAAATAGGGCCGATTTAATATATTTTGAAGTCTGGCTTTTAAGCCTTGTGGACGGATTTTTCAGTATTTTTGTGGATGATCGCTTTAAAGCCATTTTTGGGGTTTTGTTGCACCAACCGATCCTTCCATTCAACGGCTTCTATTATAACCAAACAGACCTCTGATTTCAGCGTGCTTATAAAAAACAAATGTGTTATAAAAACACGATACATGAAGAGCCACAGGGGGGGATTCCTCGGGAGAGCTAGAGCCACAGAGCGAGAGGGCCAGACAGAGCCGAGAAGTCCCCTAGAGAAGCGTAACAACCAGAGAGCTTGAAAGCCAGAGCGCCGCAGAGCCACAGAGCTTGGTTGAGGCAAAATTATAAAACTCCCTTTTGTGACTAATGATTGTATTTCTCTTTTTGATGCCATTTAATGAATGAAGGCCTCACCATTGATCGAGCAGGGCCTGGAGATGTAGTCCAAGTTGGATGAACTCCGTTATCAAGTCTGGTTGTCTTCTTCTTTCATGCTTTTTATGTGTTTCTTCTTCTTCTCTCATGTGCGCATTAAATTTCTATGGTTAAGCTGCAATTTTCACATGTGATTCTTTAATACATCTATAAGCAAAAGTGTCTGGATCAGGTGGCATCAGAGCAGGTCTTTTTAGATGTGAATTGCATGTTTGAATGCTAATAATAAATAGGCTCCGAAGAGGCGAAGGGGAACTAGAACCTTTCCATCCCAAAGTGGGGCATGCACATCGAAGGAGAAACATGGCAGATGATGAGGCTCGTTCTAAAGAGGAGGCAAACTTCTACAAGACATTCTACACAATGGCAGATCGCATTGAGAAGCTATTCTCAAGACTTGAAAAACTTGAAAGTGCAGAGAAAAGAGCTCCAAAAGAACAAGGTTCAGCGCATGGAAATGGTGGATAAGAACCCCCTCCTTCTCCTTCCACGAGTGAAAGTTCTTCTTCCTCCCATCACCATCATCATAGGAATTCAAGGGATGCACACAAGAAACCTTTCTTTAAATTAGATGTCAAATTTGATCTTCCCATGTTTAATGGTGAAAGTAATGCAGAGAAGCTTAATAATTGGATTAGCCAGATTGAGATCTACTGCAGGATTTAGTATATTGTGGAGGATGAGGCAAAGATTCAACTGGCCTCTCTATGACTGAGCAACACCACTCTCATCTGGTGGGAGAGAAGATTGAAAAGCAGTAAGAATGTGGGTAACCTTCTTTCCTCATGGCCTGATTTCATTTCTGCGTTAAAGGAAAATTTTTATCCCTTGGGTTACAAGCAGAACGCATTAATGAATTGGCAGTATTTAAAGCAAGGCAAAGGTCAGGATGTTCAAAGTTTTAGAAAGGAGTTTAGAAAGCAAGCACTTAATTTGGGTATTGCACTTGATACACCTGAAGTAGTAACTAAGTATATTGGATCATTACATAATTTTATTAGGCATTCATTATTATTGTTTGAACCTACTACCATTGACTTGGCCAGGGTAAAGGCCATTCATCTAGAAAATAGGGGAACACATGGACAAGATGACCACTCAAAGAGAACCGTGGCAACCAAGAGAAGGGGAGCAAAGCCCTCTTGCACACATTGTGAGAAAGAGGGGCATGACGAAGAGAATTGTTGGAAGCTGCACCCTTAGCTAAGACCTGAGAGGATTGATAGAAAGGGGAAGCAGAAGGCCATCGCCACCGTGCAGCAAGGCCAAGATTCCAAGTTAGAGGAAGACGAGAAGGTCACAACTACAGGATTTGCACGGGGTAGGCCCATTGACTTGGGGTCCAAATTTGGTGATGAGCCAAGTTTTGCAGCCCTTGGGATCGCAATAGGGGAATCGTAGATTTGGGATCTGATTTCGGCACTGAATCAAGGATTTCAACCGATATAATGAGGAGGGCACTCCCCGCAGCAAGACTCCCAAAACTTGAGGAGATTAACCATCACATCAAAGCAGAGAACACTGAGCTAGGGAGGCTTCTACAGGAGGCAAGGGAAGAAAACCAAAGATTATTATGCCAGTTACAAGCCAAGGACACAATCTTGGAAAAGATGCAACATAAACATTTGGAGGTAAAAAGTGATTCTCCGATTTTATATGATTTTCATGATGATGAGTTTACTGCCTTTGAAAAACATACTACAGGGATTGGATCCAAATTAATGAAGGAAATGGTATATCAAGGAAAGGGCCTCGACATCAAAGGCCAAGGCATCATAAAACCCATCAAAGTCCAAGAATTGCCGCGCCATGCAGGACTCAGATACACCCGAAAGGAGCTGGGGGAAAGCTCCAATATAGCCAGTAACCAACCAACGACAGGTGACGAAATCCCTTCCTCGCAGTCCAGCAATAATGAAGGCTCCATGAACACTTATCGAAGGAACACCAGGGGAAAGCACCCCAAGGCAGCCCTGAAAGTTTGGAGGAGAGAATCGTTGTAGCCATTGCAGCAAAGAGGGACACCAACAAACCACATGCTCGATGCTCCATGTTTTGGAAACATCGCTAGAGGAGTCGAAAGGTGAACATGTTCAACAAATTAATCCAACCCATTCACGGTGGTCTTCTTTATTAAGCTGGTTTTTCTTAGGGGTTGTAGCTTGTTATGGCCACCATTGTAAATCATGCGTTGCAAGTAAATGTAAAAAAAATAAAAAATAAAACAAAATAAAGTAATGGTGTGTTTCCCATCACTTCAAAGCTGCAATGATGATATTTTGGCCTTTCCTTGAGGCATTAATTAATTTTTATGTAATCCTTGGCCAATGAGGGTGTGCTATGAACTCTTGGCAAGGAGGGGTTGTTGAGTCATGTGTGGTGTGCATGAGTGCAAAAGATGTACTAGTTTCACGTGCAGGAGATTGAAAGTGTGGATTGAGACAGCGTGCTAAGTGTAAAAGCTTTTGGCGGTCCAAAAGCTCCTCAATGGGGAGGATTGATCCAAGTGGATCTTCAGACATAATGGCATGGAAAATATCAAAATGTAAAGTGGAAGAAAGACAAGTATCTTGACATCAGATCAAAGTGCTCGTCACCCTGATTCTAACGGTGTGAACGACACTTCAATTCGAGTCCGGATGAAGAAGTTATCGCAGGAAAGAAAATTGCCTTTGTCCTTTGAAAAGGAGGCAAAATCTTATGAAAATGGGCTTAAGGCCTTCTTAAAGGAAATTGCAATCAGAGGAGTCAAAGGGGTGGACTTAAGGCCAGGCCTTTGGAACCCCTGAACAACGATCTCCATATATCAGGTCAGAGGAAGGCAGACACACGATATTGGGACCTGGGCAGAGCTGACTTGCAATTGCGATATCGATGATCAGCATTGGCGTATGACAAGGAAAGAACCCCCGGGCCACAACGAATGCGATATGTGATAGCGATCCATGACGTGTAATCTCAGCCGTCGAATCATAAAATAAATCTACGGTTGAGATTTGATCAGCAGATCAGCATATCGGTGATCGGTGGATCGACGTAACCAAAGGGAAGACCCCCGGGGCCGTTGCGATAAGCGCAGACCCGACAGGTAAATAGGGCCAATTTAATATATTTTGAAGTTCGACTTTTAAGCCTTGTGGATGGATTTTTCAGTATTTCTGTGGATGATCGCTTTAAACAAAAAAGGCCTTTTTTGGGGTTATGTCGCGGCAGCCGATCCTTCCATTCAACGGCTTCTATTATAACCAAATAGACCTCCGATTTCAGCGCGCTTGTAACAGGAGAAAAAAAAAACAAGCAGAGCAAAGCCACAGGGGGGATTCCTCGAGAGAGACAGAGTGATAGAGCCGTAGAGCGAGAGGGCCAGATAGAGCCGAGAAGTCCCCCAGAGAAGCGTAACAGCTAGAGAGCTTGAAAGCTAGAGCGCTGCAGGGTCGCAAAGCCACAGAGATTGATGGAGGAAGAATTATAAAACTCCCTTTTGTGACTGATGATTGTATTTCTCTTTCTGATGCCATTTAATGAATGAAGGCCTCCCCATTGATCGAGTAGGGCTGGGAGACATAGTCCAAGTTGGATGAACTCCGTTATCAAGTCTTGTTGTCTTCTTCTTTGGTCTCCTGGAAGAGGGAAGTATATGGATTTTCCTTTATAATTAGTGATTTTTCTTCTACTATTCCTTGAACAGAAACCTTTGCAATTCTAGGAGATTATATTCATAACTTACTTTTTGGGATGAGATGCCCCTTTCAAGGGGTCTGTTGATACTCCTATTTTCCTTCTTTTTTTCCATGGTCTCTTAGCTGACATGGAATGGGTCTATGATTACCCAACTCTTTTTCTTTTTCATTTTTCTTTTTCTCGATTTCTCTGTTAGTTTTCCTCCCTACTTTTTCAAACTTTCCAATCCATTTCTCTAGATTTCTCATATGCTGAGCTTACCATGGGGACTGGTCCTGCAGCTTCTTTTGAGGAAAGGTACGACTCCTCTTCTTCTTCTTATGATCCATTTGAAGATTCTTGGGAGTCTTTAGGAATTTGATTCTCATTTATTGGGATGTCCCTTTTTGTTCTAAATCAGGTTTCTGAGATTTTTGAGAAGGACCTTCATCATTATTGAGGGTTGATAGTGGTTCGAATTTATTATTTTTTCCCTTTAGATTTCCTGATTGGCTCAAGACCTCCTTATTTTCACTAGTGGTGTTGTTGCTCCCTGTACCTTTAGACTGCTGGTTTGGTTTCCCTTGATTTGTATTATGTTGTTTGGTAGGGCCCCTTAGTTTCTTGGCCTGCTGCCATTGATCCCCCTACTCCCCCTAGTTTTCTTGAGTACCTAGTGCTTTCAAGCAACTTCTAGCAAAGTGTATATATTCATGCAGATCTTACATTTGAAAGGAAGTTGATCATAATCAACTTCCTGGATGTAAGTCCAATCATCCATGTGGAGATTAATTTCTTCCGGGAGTTCCTTCTCCAAATATATTTCAACACAAATTTGAACACAGGAAAACAAATCCTCCCTAGGTTTTCACACTCAATGTATTTCCCTAAAGAGTTACTAATCAATTTGAATGTGGCATCATTCCAACAATCTAGAGTTAGATAAGGAAATTTGACCCATATTGGAACGAATGTGGGGATATCACAGTCATGATTGAAGTTAGGGTTCTACCTATCCAAATATAACCCCTATGGTCCCATGAAATATGGACCGCTTCTAAAAATTAGATACCAATCTTCCTTAAGTTTCAAGTAAAATGTGAAGAAACCCTTTCCTACTAAGGAAGAAACCACCTCCCCATTCATCTTTGGCTTCCAATTGGTATCGATTCAGGTTTTGATGGATCTAGGAGAAGGCCAAAGACTAGTGAATTGACTAATAAACCCTCAACATGCAAGTTGCAGGGCTCTTGTTCTAGCATGCAGAGTTAAGATGGCGATCTTCGGGATTTCATCTATATGCTTTACAAATTTTGATAGGGTTGGATTCTGGAAATTAGGGCCATTCGCTAGTAGATTGTTGAAAGCCACAACTTCATTGGAGAAATATGAATCTTTGGCCAGAAAAACCATTGTGACCACTCGACCAGTGGAATTTTCAGGACCGAAACAAAGATTCAAGGGTTCACAGACTCAAAGATTATCTATCCATCACCCACGATCTAATCAAGACACTTGTGCAAATTCAATCTCAAAGATCACGTCCCCCAGTTGTATACCTGACACACGATCTAGGGTTTCTATAGACTTACCTTGGCCAAACCCGAACTGCAGAGCTCCCACAACTAGAAGTATAATTTATTAATAGTTTCCAAAACTGAACTTGTTTCTTGAGCATATCTTAAAATTAGCCAACAAAATCATATACACCAAATTCATCATCTTCAAGATCTTCATGATAATTTTCTTCCAGGGCATATTATGCTTCCTTGGGTCATTTTCCTCTTCTATTCTATTTTTGATGTTTGCAAATCTTCCAAGTATTACTTTCCAATCAATCCATTGGTGTCTGAGGTTCCTTTAACATTATTGCTAAACATGATTCATTAAAACCTCCTTTCCTCAAACCAAATTCTTACTTTTCATCTGAAACAACTTTAATAAAATAAATTATTCGTCAAATAAAATTGCATAATAATGGATCTTTCAATGGTTATGCAATTTATTCCCTTTTGCAAGTAACGTAATAGTCTTGTACCTGATCACCAAAAATAAAAGAAATAATTAAGAAAATTAGTATAACACATATAAATTAAAAATTAATAAAGTTTTAAGTTCGATTTCATATATTGAATCTTACTGAAACCCAAGAACAAATCTAGAAATCAATCTCTTTCATTTGAACATAAATTTAAAAGATAATTAATCAATGCTTGTGGCCTTTGATAATTGTTAACGATCTACTGTTTTGTCAATTTAGTGTGTCCTAAATTGCTACATTAATTATCAATCCGGGATTCGTAAGCTGATGAAGTGTGGCACACTATATGTGTAAGATAACCTATTTCTTACTTTTGTCGTTTTTGATTTTTATTTTGTTTTGGGGGTTTTTATCTTTGTTTGTTTTCTAATGTGAATGGGAATTCTATCTTTGAGTCTTAAGAAAACTCTAGAAGGCAAGTATGGATATAGATTTTAAGGCAATTCTGTCCTCTATAGTGATTTCTGGATCTTAACACTCCAGAGGGTCTAAGAACATACTAATGATGAAATTAATACCTGAACAAAAATGAAAATGTGTTGCTACTTAAGTCAAACAAGAAATGAACTATTGATCATGAAATCATTATCCCTGCTGCTGTCTACATGGAAAAAAAATGAATTAAGCTACTGCACTCAAACAAATCAAAAAATGCAATCTAATAAAAGTAAAATCAAATCACATCATTCATAGTCTGATTCCTCGCCATGTAGTCTAAGCTATGGCTTTCGGAGATAATCATCAATAACATGAGCAATCTGATATCTAATTGCAGAAAAGTAAAGCTAAAATCAAATCACATCAATTCATAGTCTGATTCCTCGCCAGGTAGTCTAAGCTATGGCTTTCGGAGATAATCATCAATAACTTGAGCAATCTGATATCTAATTGTAGAAAAGTAAAACTAAAATCAAATCACATCAATCATAGTCTGATTCCTCGCCAGGTAGTCTAAACTATGGCTTTTGGAGATAATCATCAATGACATGAGAAATCTGATATCTAATTTGCAGAAAAGTAAAGCTAAAATCAAATCACATCAATCATAGTTTGATTCCTCGCCAGGTAGTCTAAGATATGGATTTCAGAGACACCGTCAATGATATGAGTAAATTGATTTCTAAACTATCTAACAAAGCAAGTGAACAAAATTGAAATCAACAAAACAGAACTGGAATTAAAAAACTAAGAAAAGCAAGTCAGCAGAAAGACTGATTCCATGTCACTAGTTTTTGCAAAAGGAAATGTGTAAAAGTGCCCGGGCCTACTTCTATCCTGAAACATACACACACACTGATCAACGTTAACAGTAATATACAAAGCTTGTAAAATCATGAACAAGAGTGAAGTGTTAATATCATGGCAAAAGAAATATAAACAAGTGAATAACTGTGGAATATATGCAATGGAATTAAAGAAACACTACATGAAACT
This sequence comes from Pinus taeda, assembly GCA_000404065.3. Classification (NCBI taxonomy): domain Eukaryota; kingdom Viridiplantae; phylum Streptophyta; class Pinopsida; order Pinales; family Pinaceae; genus Pinus; species Pinus taeda. The sequence goes on along the minus strand of APFE031271062.1, from coordinate 6,480 downwards.
GTAAAACAATAAAAGAACAAAACTTCAGTGTGCATGGGACCTCTGCACAACCTCTGTCAACAAGCTATCAATCAAGAATTATGCTCACGCAATCATGTAGCAATAGAGTCTTCTTTTATATTTTAAAACAACGTTATCACAGTGGGACTAGTGTCACGGCACAACAAACTTTTAACAACAAAATTACATTAATGAAAGACTAAGAACTATGCGTATAGAAACGCGTTATTTATAACAAAAGCTTTATAATTGTTTTCCTGTGAAACTATGTTGACAGAGGACACATAAAAGACAACATCCATGGATTTAGCATCATCGTTGCCGAGATTATGCAATCTATTGAAAACGGCTGTTGGATTCACATCGTGGGGCAGCATACAGGTGTCAACGTGCCTCCAGGGATCTAGAAACTGCCACGAAAATCCTTCACGTGTTTGAAAATAGAGTCCTGTTTCCGTGGGACTCCTTTGTTTGACCACCGTTGACCATGGCTTTCCCTGATGAATTCGACTGAACCAATAGGACTTGATCTATGTCTAGGTCATTTCCAACTTGCCCATGTGACTTGCCTTGCCTGATGACACCTGCAACCTAGAGTTTAACAAAAACGGCTGCTGAAAGTTGAACCAGCTGCGGAAAGTGGTTGCATTCCGTAGCTCATAAGAAAAATCTAATTCAAACAGCAAACACAAAGACATAGTTAAAAAACCATTTCAATGCTCTTTTGGAATCAATGTGTAATGGTTTTGATAGCTTAGGAGGTCCAGGTGAATGGAAAAAGTCTAGGAAAGTGTGAAGGAGAGATGCAAGTTCAGGGCTCAACATACCCCCACTGTGAAGGTGTTGCATGTCCCCATGCAACCAAAACTTTGACCATCTTCCCTTTAGTTCATGTGCTCTAAGACCTCTGCCAGCACATCTAGCCCTCTTCTCCTCTTTCTTCGTACTGCTAACATCCTAGGCTTCCTCATCAAGCATCTAAATTTGAGGTTGATAAGTGCTCTACTCAACCTTCTGTACTTTTTCTTCAATTTCCTGTTCTTTTTCTGCCACAACCCGAGATGTAACATGGTGTTGTCGTGAATGATCTTGTCCAATCTGCTTCGTTCCCTCAATGTTTCACTTTCATTTTTAATGTGTCTATTTAAGACCTCCAATTCAAAAACTTCTTGTTTCAATGATTAGATTAGAACTTCTTGTGCTGTGTGAGGCTGGGTAGATGAAGTGCTTGGACCTGTGGCTGTCTTCTCCAAGGATTCTATATAATCATACATCTCTTGCTGATTCGGGTCTATCTCAGGTGTCGTCTTTCTTGGGCTGACCCTAAAATCTTGTTGAGAAGGACTGATCTCAAAATTTTGTCGAGAGGGACTCACGTCAAAATCTAGTTGAGAAGTAGGAGCATGGTGTGGACTACGGCCAAGAGGAATTGCTGGAGGCTTTTCCAGTGTTTCCCCTCCTAAATCAATGAAATGGGGCCCTTTTGTTTGTATTGTCCTCAATTTCCCTTTAAGCCTGGAGCTCCTCCTTAAATTTTGTGGGCTAGTGTCTTCTTTCTCCATACTCTATTTTCCTTTTCCTTTCTTATTTGCTACAACTGATTGTTCCTGAAGATAAACTAGTATTTTAGACAACATTTGGTGGTCCTCTTCTGAGGAAGGTTCTGGGGTTTGATAGACAACCTCAATGTTTCTCTTCCCCTTTAATTTTCTCTGCTTCCTACCCTCAGTTCTTTCCTTCTTATTTTCAGACAACTTATCTTCTTGATTAATTTCTTTGGCTGTGTTGGTAGGAGTGTCTTGAATTCTTACACTGGTTTTCTTCCTCCTACTCTTCCTTGCTGAACTGCTCTTTGGTGTTTCAGGGGGATCTTGAAAGAAGTTTCTAACCAAAAAATGTTCCCAGGTGTCCTTCTTATCCTTTAACTATTTTTCAATTAAAATTTTCACAAGCCCGTGATGTTACAGGTGGGGTTCTACATCCTCCAAATTCTTTTGGACAATTACAGACATCTTTTTCAAACTATCAATAAAAAGTAAGGCAAATTGAGGGTTTGGTTTTCTAAGAAATTCATCAGCAACCAGGTGTGATACATATACATTGACCCAAAACGTCCTTCACAGGTAATGAACTTTTCGATAATCAATAATAAATTGGCCCACTTTTCTTCTAAAGCATAGATAGGGATTCCTCATTTGAAAATAGTGATATCCATACCTGGATTGCATAGGATAACTCTCAAGGCCTTCTCGTCAAAGCTCTTGTTCTTGAACCACCGTTCTCCCTCCTGCGGGATTTCCGTAGCGGCTGCTATAGATGCCTTGGTGACTGTAAACTTGAGGTCTCCAACTTCCACCTCCAGGCCGTTAAAAGACCTTGCAAAAGTCTTTGTAATTTCCTTATTGTATCCCTTGAATTTTTGAATGCATCGTAGCCACCGTGCCTTCTTCAGTATGTTTTTCAATTGTGGGTACCCCTCCATAAACTTGGGCCCTTCTGGTTCTGCTCTCAACAACAGACCCATTTTTTCCTTCTGTCTTAAAATACGTCTGCTTGAGTAAGGGATTAGCGGAGGTGAGATGGTTGGGTTAGCGGGAGTGAACAAGGTTTATGGAGAAAGACAAGTGATTGTAAATGGAAAACAGAGAACATGTAGCGGGAGTGAATTCACGGAATGGAGCGGAGGCTTATGTGAACAAGGTGGAAATGCAACCGTGACTTCAATAGAATAGTAGGGGAGTAAAGTGAACCCGATAGAGTTTAAAACTAGATGGCTGTAGAGTAGACGTAAACATGCTCATGAAATGGCTACGGAATTTGTGTGGTGGAGAAGAGCCGTGATCAAATCGACCACGCCCCGATGATTACAAGTGGAGTGTCAGAGTACAGCCAAACACGAGTTAAATCCGAAGACTGATCATGAGGCCGTTTGAAAAATAAATGCACGGTTCGTGGAGGAATCATAGGTTGTGGAACGGTTATGGAGGCTATCAATGCCAATCATTGCATATAGTGGAGCCATGGTTTCATAACTATGTAAAAATGTGCTTTGAATGCTATTTGAAATAAATTTCTACTCATACCTTGGAATTTTTTCCACTTTTTGTCCATTAACCTTTGATCAACTGCTCCTTGTTGATGCTTTTAGGTGCCTCATGTCTTCATAATATGTCCTCGGTCATACCTGCATTTGATTTTTATTATTTTTGACTATCATATAACTACCAATGTTGAATGACAGGGTGATATCTACGGAAAAAACAACTAGCTGCGGAATTAGTTTGTAGTTGCGGAAACAGGATTCAGCTACGGAATCTGATACAATGATCACGTGACTGAATGGAGATGGATAAATGATGATTGAGTGAATGAAAACTGGTCATAAAAGACTTTTATTGGTGGAATGAAATGAGATGAAATGGGTGGAGTGGAATGAAATGAAGTGAAGTGGAGTAAAATGAAGGGAAGTGACATGAAATTGTGGAATGAGAGAGAGATTTTTTTTTGAAAATATAGGGCGTAAGAAGATTCCGTTTTTCGCCCTGTATTTTCTGTATAAGACTGCCAATCTGTGATTGGTTTTTAGGCTTATACAATTATTATTATTATTATTATTTTTGTAGAAACAGAAAAAGATCAAGGACTAGGATGGTGGAGAAGAAGGATTCTTCTTCACCAGCCTTATTGCGGAATTATCCTGAAAGATTTTGACAAATTCCTCCTTTGAGAGTGGCTTATGATAGATCTTTAATCGATGACCATTCACAATAAGAGGAGTTTGAAATTTAGCTATGGTTTTGATTCTTACCGCTTCATTGCTAAAGACTTTGTCAATCTCATATGGCCCAAGCCAATGAGTCTGAAATTTACCTTTGAGGTATTTAAACTTGGAATCAAATAGCAATGTCTAGTCTCCTTCTTGAAATTTTTTATCTTTGATGTATTTGTCATGCCACTTAGCTCTTTGATATTGAACTAGATCAGTTCTTAGGATTGCTTCTTGTCTGAT
>APFE031271056.1:0-12653 GCA_000404065.3 Pinus taeda | reverse complement strand
TTTTATTAAAATTTTATTAATTTTAGGGATGACAAAAGGGGAGGATGGGTGTTTTATGTTGGAGAATATTCATCGCGACATTGAAGCGCTTATGCCCTCTATTAGGGGATTAAATTAGTGAAAAATATTTAAAAATCAATGGCCAAATCTGACACTACCCTACTCTTTAGAGCTAAATGAATTGACATTGCAAATTGCATGACATGTAAATTTGTTTTCTAGGTATGTCAATTTTGTAAGTTGAAGTTGGAGAATATTCATCGGGCTTAGGGGGGCTTAGGATGCATGACAAACAACCAAGTTGAAGCTTATGCCCTCTATTACGGGATTAAATTAGTGAAAAAAGATTTAAAAATCAATAGCCGCTTATGCCCTCTACTAGGGGATTAAATTAGTGAAAAAGATTTAAAAATCAATGGCCAAGTGAGACACTACCCTACTCTTTAGAGTTAAATGACCAAGTTGAAGCTTATGCCCTCTATTAGGGGATTAAATTACTGAAAAACGATTTAAAAATCAATGGCCAAATCAGACACTACCTTACTCTTTAGAGCTAAATGAATTGACATTGCAGATTGCATGACATGTAAATTTTGTTTTTTTAGGTATGTCAATTTTGTAAAGTATATGACATTGCAGATTTGTTTTTTAGGTATGTCAATTTTGTAAAGTATATAGATGAGCTCTTAGCTAAAAAAACAAATTTAGAACACACTTATATCTATATATTACATGTATTAAAACATTTTAATTTTGAATTTAAATTTAGGTTAATTACATAAATATTGTTTTTATTAAATATATCTGATTATATAAAAAATAAAATATAATTTTAGTTATATTTTTTAAATAATATTATTAATGATTTCAAAATCTTAAATGTTTGTGTATAAAAAAAAATTACAATGAAGATTTAAATGCTTTTTGCTTTAAAAGAAAATACAATGCAATTTTAAATTTAATAACCTTTAATGAAATCACATTTTAAATTCAATAATATTTTAAATTTAGAAAAACTTTAACATCTTTTGTGTAAGAAGAAAATTTTAATTAATTTAATGTCTTTTTGTGTAAAAGCAAATTTTAAATTTAATAATTTTAAATTCAATACTTTTAAATTTAGAAAACTTTAACGTCTTTTGTGTAAGAAGAAAATTTTAATTAATTTAATGTCTTTTTGTGTAAAAAAATTACAACGCAAATTTTAAATTTAATAATTTCATAACCTTATATGACCATGTAAATTTTAAGTTCAATAATATTACATGAAATCTTTTAAATTTTGAATTTGGATTTATATTATAACATTTTTATCACAATCATGACAAGATTAAAATCTCATTAAACATAAATACTCAACTTTCCATTCTTAATGTAATATACATTCATTCTTTTTCCATTCTTAATGTAATATACATTCATTCTTAATGTGCTTACATTCGCTGATTAGGTGAGTTCTCATTCTGCATTTTGACTCACCAACGGTAAGCCGCGTTTTGCATTATTGTTTTATTTTTTATTTTTCATTATTGGTGTGTTTTTTATTAATTTAAAGGAAAGAAACATTAAAGAATTCAATTTTCAAAAAAAGTTTATTGGAGCTAGTAAAAAAAGACACTGAGAAATTCAACTTTCAAAAAAAAGTTTATTGGGGCTAGTATTTTGTGGAGGACTAAAGTTCTTATTGCTTAATTAAGGATCAACAACCAATTCACATCAATTTCTATGTGAAAGAGAGTTTATTGGAGCTAACATTTCGTGGGACAAACTCACCAACTCTCATCAACTTCTGTGTGAAAGAGAGTTCATTGGAGAGAGTTCATTGGAGCTAGCATTTCGTGGGACAAACTCACCAACTCTCAACCTCTGTGTGAAAGAGAGTTCATTGGAGCTAACATTTCGTGGGACAAACTCACCAACTCAGAGTTCATTGGAGCTAGCATTTTGTGGGACAAACTCACCAACTCGCATTTTGTGGGACAAACTCACCAGTGGGACAAACTCACCAACTCTCAACTTCTGTGTGAAAGGGAGTTCATTGGAGCTAGCATTTAGTGGGACAAACTCGCCAACTCACATCAACTTCAGTGTGAAAGAGAATTCATTGGAGCTAGCATTTTGTGGGACAAACTCACCAAGTCACATCAACTTCGGTGTGAAAGAGAGTTCATTGGAGGCTAGCATTTCGTGGGACCAACTCACCAACTCACTCTCGTGGGACCAACTCACCAACTCACTCTCGTGGGACCAACTCACCAACTCACATCAACTTAGGTGTGAAACTGAGTTCATTGGAGCTAGACCAATTCACAACTCATCAACTCACATCAACTTAGGTACTTAGGTGTGAAACTGAGTTCATTGGAGCTAGACCAATTCACATCAACTTCTGTGTGAAAGAGAGTTCATTGGAGCTAGCATTTCGTGGGACCAACTGAAAGAGAGTTCATTGGAGCTAGCATTTCGTGGGACCAACTCACCAACACCAACACACATCAACTTCGATGTGGGACCAACTCACATCAACTTCGTTGTGAAAGAGAGTTCATTAGAGCTAGCATTTCGTGGGACCAACTCACCAACACACATCAACTTCGCTGTGGGACCAACTCACCAACTCACATCAACTTCAGTTCATACGAGCTAGAAATGAAACAAAGTTCATTGCTCACATCAACTTGAGTGTGAAAGAGAGTTCATTGGAGCTAGCATTTCGTGGGACCAACTCACAACTAGAGTTCATTGGAGCTAGCATTTCATGGGACCAACTCACATCAACTTGAGTTCAATGGAGCTAGCATTTCGTGGGAGTTCATTGGAGCTAGCATTTCATGGGACCGACTCACATCAACTTCAGCGTGAAAGAGAGTTCATTTGAGCTAGCATTTCGTGGGACCAACTCACATCAACTTCAACTTCAGTGTGAAGCTAGAAATGAAACAAAATTCATTGGAGCTAGCATAAACAAAGTTCATTGGAGCTAGCATTTCGTGGGACCAACTCACATCAACTTCGGTGTGAAACAGAGTTCATTGGAGCTAGCAACTCTCATTGGAACTAGCAACTCACTTCAACTTCAATGTGAAAGAGTTCATTGGAGCTCCAACTCTCATTGGAACTAGCAACTCACATCAACTTCAATGTGAAAGAGTTCATTGGAGCTAGCATTTCATGGGACCAACTCACAACAACAACTCACAACAACTTCAGTGTGAAGCTAGAAATGAAACAGAGTTCATTGGAGCTAGCGTTTCGTGGGACCAACTCTGGGACCAACTCACAACAACTTCGGTTCATTGGAGCTCGCATTTTCTGGTACCAACTTACAACTCACAACTTTGGTGTGAAACAAGGACAGGACAGTGGAAAAGGCCTAAAGAAGCTTGGGAGTACATTTTGCACATCAGTACATTTTGCACATCTGGGACTGTGGAATCAAAAAAACATTTCATTTTGGAATGTGATGCATTCAAAGACATCAGAGAAAGTTAGGAGAAAGAGGATTGTCGAAAGATTGGGTCAGCTCATCATCAATTTGAATCAGAAAAAAATTGAATTGAGGATTGTTGGAAGACTCGGTCAACTCATCATCAATTGAATCAGAAAAAAATTGAATTGCAAAAAATAAAGTTTGTGTGAGTTTTGACTAACACACAGGAAGTTGTGGTGGCACTAATAATGAATGCAGAAGCTGTGGTGGCACTAATAATGAATGCATAACTGGACTGAAATTCTCATGGGTGGCACTAATAATGAATGCATAACTGGACTAAAATTCTTATTGGTTCTAGAAGTAATCGGAATATTTCAGCTTATATTTTCCCGGTTTCCCTGGTAGTTAATGTAGAGTTGCAACCTTGTTGCAGGTTTAATATTCAAACTAAAGCCCTTAACCTCTGTCAGTTAGGGATTGCAGGTTTAATATTCAAACTGGAGCCCTTAAACTGTCGGTTATTCCCTGGTGGTTATTGGAAGAGTTTCAACCCTGTTGCAGGGTTGATATTCCAAGATTTCGAAGTACTTCGAATGTGAAGGCTTATTTCAGGGTGTATACCGGTAAAGAGATTCGACCCTGTTGCTGGGTTGATTGAAGTATTTGGCAAGAGAAGTTAAGGTTGTACCCTGGTGGTTATTGGAGAGGTTTGAACCTGTTGCAGAGTTGATTTTGAAAAGCGGAAGGTTATCTAAGTGTGCACCCTAGTCGTTATCGGAGCGTATATACCCTGTTACAGGGTTCATTTGCACATCGAAGGTTTAGCCTTTCTAAACCTTACCCTGATTGAGGTATTTGGAATGTGCCGGCTTTCTAAAGGTTGTGATAGGGACAGTGAAGAAACAGAATATTAATTGAACGATAATTTAAAATTTTCGGTCATAAAGAGATGCAGCGCGAGAAAACTTGCGAAGACCGTTGTTCTGACCCTCCTCGACCATGGGGTATGACTGGCTGATTCTATGCAGTTGTCGACGTTCTTTACAATTATCAAAGCAAAAAGATGTGCTCACCTTCCGATACTCGACAGAGATGCAGCGCGAGAAAAATTGCGAAGACCGTTGTTCTGACCCTCCTCGACCATGGGGTATGACTGGCTGATTCTATGCAGTTGTCGACGTTCTTTACAATTATCAAAGCAAAAAGATGTGCTCACCTTCCGATGCTCGACAGAACTCAATTGAATAAATCTTAGGGTTTGCAGGCCTAACCCTAGCATAAAAAGCTATTACTGACCCCCGCTCGGTCATGTTCATAACGCCTTCCAAATTTATATTCAAGGGGAAAATAAGAGCTCAAACAAGATACCCTTTGAAGATCAGCCATACACAGCAGTTCACTACTAAAGGCATATGCTAAAGCCAAAAATAAAATAAAGAAATGAGTTAAGCATTCGATCTGGAAATCAGCTTATTAACACTCACTAAAGAAACAGAAAACAGTGCTGAAATACAGAAAACTATAGCGGCTTTTGCATCATAATTTCTCTGCATACCATTAGGCGATAAGAGAAAATATAATAGAGGACTCAGATTCGCCTTCTTTCAGAGATGAGTGCCATGGAAGGCTGCAGCGGCTGCTTAGAGGTGTTTGGTGTAAGCAGCCAGGCTGCCACGCCAAAGCAGGGCATATTACTCTCTGAGAATATGAAAAAAGAAATAATCAATCATCACAGTCCCGTGGCCTCTGTACCCTGCCAAAAGAAGCCGCCTCATGGAATGAAATATCAGGGCAAACAAAAAGAATTTGGCAGAGAAAATCACCGGCTTAAGGAGTCGGCCACATTTCTCTTCAACACCTTGAGCCTCAGACTTAAACTAACGAGTGAATTTAACAATCCAATAACACATTAATTTATAGGCACAGCGCCTGCTCTGCTCGCGTGCTGGTTAGGTTACTTCGTTATGAATAGAAAATGTAACGGATTGTGATAACGTTAACTGCTACGGTTAAGCTTGTGTTCAAATGCAGTACAGATTCTTTTTTCCGGCTATGTTGTGAGTCTTGACATGCCTAACCCGGTTAGGTTTTGTGGGTCTTGATATGCTTAATTTGTGGAGTTAAAGTTATCTAAATTAATTTGTGGAGTTAAAGTTATCTAAATTTTTAAATCAGTTAGGGATTACATTGGGACCATATCAACTCTTATTAGATTATGATTGGATTTTTGTTTACGAAGTTTTACATTCATGAGTTTTACACTATGAAGTGCTTTAACAAAACATCCTATCATTATATGTTTTAGGCTTATGGATTCTTCTCATTTTTTTGTTTTTAATTTCATTATTACGGATTTTTTTTTCTCCATTTCTCTTTAATTTTTAATTAAATTTTCCTATGTAAAAAACATTCCCTTTCTCTTTATTACTTCTCAATAATTTCACTCTTCCTCTTCTTGTATAAATAATTGTGTAGTCCTTTTTTCTAATATAAATATAGATATATTTATTATTAATAAGAAAATATACATTTCAATAATTTAATTGGTAAGTTTTATAATCTAAATTTTAACCCATATAAGATAAATTGCATTAACTTAGCTTGAATACTTTAAAAAGTATTCAAAGTGGACTTTTGGAGCATGCATAAACATGCACAAGGTCATGGCCTCTAACTCAAGAGGAGTTCTGTCTTATTCACCCCCACTGGCTCCAAATATAGATGTCTTCAATGTCCTCATTTTTGCGTGTCCTCGACCCCAAAAGTCTCAATCAATGTAGTTTGTACAAAAGATTGATTAAATTCCTAAGATTTTAGTTCATGTAGGGTAGTCTTGTGTCATGGCACTAAGGCTAGTAGACAAGGGCCTAATTAGAAAACTTACAAGGGTTTGGCCTTCCCCTAGATCCCTAAATACTTGGATCGACAAGAACTAGCGTCCATTAATCAAAGAAAAGTTTGTATTATCATTATATGGGAAGGGTTTTATACCTTTCTCTTTGAAGAAAAAATAGATCGGGATCTGATTTTCCGAAGTGGCTCATATTTCATGGGAGCTTTATGGATTTAACTTAATTAATGGACCTCGACTTTCAATTCGTAGAATACATTCCTTTCGTTGTCCCTGTATAGGTTAAATTGCCTCATCTACCTCTCCATTGTTGGAATGAAGAAACTTTCAAAAAATATTGGCAATGCCTTTGGAAAGTATATTGATCAAGCACAAACACGCAACAAAATGTTTGCTTGTGCTAAAATCTACGTGGAGGTTGACTTGGAGAAAAGCATGCATGGAACTGTGTTTGCACGGACGGTCACCGTTGCGGCGACTCACTTCACACACTTGCATGCTTTCTCGTTTCTTGAATCATGCACTTGTTGTTTGCATGAATGATCATTCACTCTTGTTTGCACTCATCTCCTCGTGCATTCACACTTCTCATATTTTCAGTCGCCAGTCAGCCAGACTGAGCTGCCTTAGCCCAGACCGTGCCTTGCCTGGCTAGCATTACGCTTTTCCAAAAGAAAAGGCTCTACCTTCCCTCCATAAACTGCGCAAATCTAGCCAGGCACTGACCTCTAGGATTGCATTGTGCAATGTAGTTTGTTGGTTGCATGTCACTGCTGACTGAAATTGCGCATTACGTAGTTCCAGTCCTCAACAAGCCAAGCTAAATTGTGCATTGCGCAATTCCAGTAGTCAGTCAGCCTCCTGATAGCCTGGACTGTGCCTTGCGCAGTTTTGGCGGTCAATCTCCCGACCTCCCAACGGAAATTACGCAACCTTCATGATTAGTCACACAAGTATGTTGCAAGTCAGTTCTTAAGTTCGTTTTGGTTTTTGACTGACAAATTGCTTGCCGTGAGTGTTGCCATGTCTCTAGGTATTGCAAGTGTTCATTTGTCTCTCAGCAGCATAGGTACAATGGCTTCGAGGAGAGCAGAGGAAAAGACATCGTTCAAAGCAACCTTGGGGATGCAGTGGATCAAGTGTCTATGAACTTGCCTACCCACGAAGACATCTAGTTTTTCGTAGACAAGGACATCAAGAAATGATAATAGCATCATCATAGCAAGCAGCAACATCAACAGTAGTTAAAGGCAGCATACCGAATGCAACGAACACAAGAGGAAGGTTGTTGACAACACAAACGTAGAGCAAAGTCTCAAGCTCAAGCAGATCCACTTGTGATGAAAGCAACTTTGGAGACTCAGACTATGAGGTGGCGACGCGACATGAAGATTACGCGAAGACAAAGAACAGAATAAAGGAGGAGTTGCATGTGTTGAAGTAGCAACTCAAGGAAAAACATGAGTTGCATAGACAAGAGAATAAGTTGCCGCAGGAACAGGTACAACAGAGGGCGCAACATGCACTCATGGATGAAACTACACTCGTACAAGTTATAGATCCATCCCAGCAGCTAACACGGAGCAGACAAGGTGAGCAGTGTTGTTGATTGCATGCATGTCATTGTGCGAACACATGCGATCCCACCCATTCTGCACACTCAACGAGGCGAAGACAAGAAGCAAGTCCAACTGGAGTTGAATATGTACCTCGACAAGTTGATGTGCATGTCCACCAGCACATGCTTGGAGAGCAGCGTAAATACTATGCATCAACATGTTGTCAGTTCAGTCGCACCAAGATGACCATGCGCATGCTATCAAACGATTTGGACAAAGGAGCCATATAAGTGCACCCAAATTCAATGAAGGCAAGAGCTTCAGCAAGATGTCACCATTGAGCACACAGACAACTAAGCTTGGCATCAACTCATCACCTTCAACCATCACAAACATGTCAAAGGGTTGGTCTCGCCATAACAGTCTGAGTGTCAGTGATGTTTTGCATGGCTTGCTCAAGCCATTTTGTCTCACATGTGCACATGTGTATTGTAATCTAACATCTTGTCAAGTGGAAGTTCAAGTGTCGATAGTTGAATGTAATAGTCATAGAGTAGTTGAAGAGTCATGAGGGTAGATGAATGGCCTCACAGGTGAATGTCAAGGGTCACCCAACCCTTTTCTATAAATAACACCTCATAACTCATTGTATAGGCTTTTGGTCAGCCAAGCTTCCGATAATACTATCTTAGAGAGAGCTTGGACAGTGTTATAATGAGCCTTGGCTTCTCCACTGCACGGAGCTAGTACATCTCTTTGGAGGAGCAGGTGGTTGTGGCTGTAACGTTCCACTGTTGGAACTAATGGTTGGACATGGATGTATTGTATGACTGGAACTTACACTTCTTAATATAATAGAGCCAGCATGTTTCATGCATATGTCATATTGTATTCCAACTATCTTGTTTACTCTAAATGGTATCTGTATATGTTTGCTTACGCATGTATGTATGGATTATTCTATATAAGTATGTATGAATCTCACTGAAATGTGTTGATTGGTTTAGCCATCACTTTGGATTATTTGCTAACTTGCTTTCCAGTTTGTAATGCATCTTTGCTCGTGTGTTCCCTTCCAAGCCCCGTGCTACCACAGGTTTCCAAGTGGCACATTCACCCAACTCTCCGTCGATCTCTTGTCTACATACACGTATGATGGTGAAGGTGAAGTGCCCTGGCCTGAGTTCTTACATAACTTTCTTTCCATGCTTCATGAGGAAGATGGATGTTTTGACGAACAAGCCAGTTTGTTGCTTGCATACACACTTCACGAATCTCCACATCGATGGTTGTGCAACCTGCCAACTGATAGCATGCACTCACTTGAGCACTTCTGTGATCTCATTGAAGACACTTTCTATCATTTTGATCTAGACCATCTTCACCAAGATATGTTAAAACAACAAAAGGCTCTACATGAATCGCCTATGGATTTTTGGCAACGCTTCTATGATTTGTAGTTTCAAGCTTTGAAGAGCCAAATGAAATTTTTCTATCTTTGGGACCAATTCGAGTATTGCATTAAGAAATCTGTTCATCCCATGAAGAAGTTTGAAAGCAAGCCTTGCTCACAGTGATGGAGCAACGCATTCACAGATGGATATGGTCACTGTCACAAGTGACTTTCCGTCGTCCCCTCATCAAACAACTCAACCACTGCAGAGTGATGCAGGAGATCATGCTCCCACATTTGTTCAACTGTCACATTCTCCCAACATCTCTTCACTTAATTTTCGTTTAGATTTGGTTGTGAGTCCATCAAGTTGTCATATGCATTTTGTACCACAACCTTTGTCTTCATACTCGACTAATCCTCCTAATAATATTGTCTCGTGTTCTTTCATTTTGGACTCTACACTTGTTGTGAATGAGGAACAAGCCACTAACGAAGTTGGTGTTGCACAACCAACATGCACTGTCATTCACGAAGAGTATGACTGGAATCTTGAGCATCAACACTCGGCGAAGGATGACTCCCTTCCGTTTGAGCCTCCTCCATTCTTTCCTAAAATTTATGGTGAACCTGCCATCCATGATTTCGCATGTGTATCTTCATCTAAGAATGCACCCATTGTTGATCACTCACAGGACACACCGATGTCAATCCATCATCTGACAACGGAGAGGATAAATCATTCCTTGATAATCCACTTGATCTTTCATCTGCCTTTTTCGGAAAACACAGAGGATGGATTTGTCTGCTTCTCATCTACCCCTCTGTTTGATTCATCAGATCATGAGGATGTCAATGAAATCATCGATTTTTCTGATTGTGGCTATCATGATCCATTTACTCCCATATTCGATCACGATCATGATTCTATCATAGTTGATTTTCCAAAGCCACCGGTTTATGATGATCTATCTAACGATGAAGTTGAAACACCCCAAACTATCGAGGCACTTCAGCCTAAGCTGATGGTTATGTCAGGGCTTCACTGTCCTGATGTTGGTTTCACTTCTGGTCAGGAAATTGTTTAATCACTCGAGGCTTCTCATCACTCATCTGTATGCATTGAATATCAAGTTCACACACAGATTGTGCTTCCTCCACTCGAACTGCACGATCCTATTGCTCATGCATTGGAGGAATCTTACATTACAAGCATGCATGCACAACGCAAGTTGTCTTTGTTTCTTTCATTTACTTGCATGTCACAGTCAAGAATGTGCATATGCTTCATAGTTGCACGCAGTGTCGCATAGCACCATGATAAGTCAACGAACTATTTGTCATGTACTTGCACTCACTTATGTCCTGTGGTCAATTTTAAACATGAAGTGAGTTTGTCTTCATTGTTATATCTTTCTTGCTTGTTGGTCCACACAATCGGGTTGCTCGTGGACCAAGCCTTCACCAACATGGGTCAACAAATGCGTCGGTGGCTATATTCACTACAACAAAACCCTGCGATTAGCGTCCATTTTTTCTTCCTTTTTTGCATCTAGAGCCCGTTTTTGGTGCTATTTGTGTCCATTTATCAAATATGGTGCAAAAATTGATGCAAAGTTTGCACCAAGTTTTGCACCAAGTCTTGCACCAAGTCTTACACCAATTTTAGCACCAGGTATTGTAATAGGTTTTGCACCAGGTTTTACAATAGGTTTTATGCCAAGTTTTATGCTAAGTTTCGTGCCATCCTTTGCACCATGTTTTGCATCAAGTTTGGCATCTAATTTTGTTTCACCAACTTTTGTATCCTTTATTGCATCCAGTTTTTTCACCTACAATTGCATGAAATTTTGCATCAGGTTTTGTATCTCATATTGCATCTACTTTTGCATCAAATTTTGTTGCATCAACTTTTGCATCCTATTTTGCATCCATTGTTGCACCCATATTTACGTCCACTTTTGCATCCCTTTTTGCATCTTATTTTTCATCTTCATTTGCTTCTTTTTTCATCTATCATTACAACCACTTTTGTTGTTGTGTGCCATGTTTTGTACTTATTGTTGTACCCACATTTGCTTCCAATTTTGCATCCATCTTCACATCCACTTTTGCATCAAAATATTGCATCTATTTTTGCATCCACTTTTGTGTTGGGTTTTGCATCTCATTCTGTATCTTCTTTTGCGTTTACTTCCACTGCATCCATATTTCTCATCCAATTTTTTTTCTCATGTTTGCATCCCTTATTTCATCTTGTCTTGCATCCAAGTTTGCATCTTTTTTTGTGTGTTTTTTATTACCTCCACTTTCTCGGCCACTTTTGTTGTGCCATAATCTGTGCCATATCTTGTGCCTATTGTTGAAACCCACATTTTTTTTTCCAATTTTGCATCCACATTTTCATCTTCTTTTGTGTTCAAGTTTGCATCAAATATCTTTTATGTTTTTTTCATCCCATTTTGCATCTACTTTTACATCCACTTTTGATATGTCCAATTTTGCGTCTAATTTTGTTTCCACTATTGCACCCATGTTTGGTCCATGTTTACACCCGTTTTTGAATCCAAGTTGCCTTCTTTTTGCATCCAAGTTTGTGTCTTCTTGTGTGTTCATTGTTGTATCCACATTTATTTCACAACAATTCATGCTAAGTTTTATGCCTACTATTACACTCATGTTTTCTTCCACTTTTTTATCTATGTTTTCATCCTATTTTGTGTCCAAGTTTGCATCTATTATTATAGCTACTTTTTCATCCACTTTTATGTCAATTTTTCTATCTTGTTTTGCATCTACTTATGTTGTGTCAACTCTTCAACCAATTTTACGTCTATTTTTGCCCCCATTTTTTTTTTTTGACTTTTGCATCTCTTTTACAACACTCATCATATTTTTTGCATTGATGATATTTCTTATGAAATTCAAAAGTATGCACAACTGATGACAATGTCAATAATTATGATGATGATGATAATGAAGATGATGTTGATGACATGAATTGTGATTACTATGATAACCAAAATGATGATAAAGACAATGGGGGTTACAATGACAATGATGATGGCGATGCTAATGACCTTGTACAATCTTCCCAATTTTTAAGTGTTGTCATGGTCATAATCATAATCATTATCTTTGGAGTCATCTTCCAGGTCATCATCATTTTATCATCATTATCATTATTTTCATTTTGGTCATCATCAACAACAGTAATGGCATGAATGATGATTATGATGTTCATGACAAAGTTGACAACAATGATGATAGAAATTACATTAATTATGATGATGGGGATGATGAAAATTATAATGACGATGATAATGATTTATACCTCGAGATGCATGGATGCATGGATGGATGGATGGATTCTTCTTTACATACGATGATTCCACATTTGAGGATCATAGAGGACCC